>JBCEWB010061720.1:3598-13654 GCA_039654565.1 Peronia peronii
GTCTTTAGTTGAATTATGGTTTTATCTCTGCCCCCCCCCCCCCCAACATCTCGCCCAGCTCGGTTTCTCCAAGGCTCTTCAATAGACGATTTTCACATTCGAGAAATCGCCCACTGCGCATGTCAAGAATTCCAGGGGAAGCTTGTGGGGGCATTCACCTGTGAGCCCAAATGAATCGGCGACGTAGGCTCGCGAATTCAGTAGTCTTATTCTTTGAGTTTTATGTGTGCGGTCATAATTGACCACCAGAAGTTTGTGAAAAAGGACGGGACATTCACGAATACACTTTTCAAGGCCCGAAAGCTCATTGTAAACACTAAAACCGCTTCTTGATTCGATCGCCCTGACCTTGACGGCACACGGAGAGAGCGATCACAGGAGTTCGATGGAGTTCTACATATTTCCTGGAATAACAAGTCAGAGGAGGCATAAAGGATAAAAGTAAGTCATGCTATTAATAATTTTCTATCAAAGAGATTTTTTTGACTCATATTTGTGGTTCTGACCGCTTAAACAAGAGTTTCAGAATGTTGTTCCGTTAAACGCATCCATCTTTTGATAATTTTACTTCTTTCCTGAAACAAGCAGGGAGAACATTTTTAACTGGATTGATAATGTGCCAGGAAAGACCTTGGAAAAACTAAAAGTAAGCTCAGCCAATAACTACATGCAGAATATAGTGATCACAATGTTGGCTTTTCTGGCTAAAGTATTTTTTGTTATGGTTATCATCGCGGAGGTAAATATTTTTATGTGGGCAGAACAATGTATCCCCAGTCACCCGGAGACTGCAGTAAATTCGAACAGTAAAATATTCAATATGTAGACTCTCTGTTTTGAGTATCATGCTGCTACCTCAGAACTGCCGGAAAATCTGTAAGCACGCATATTAATCACCCCAAATTCAGCATTGCACTAAATCTAGAGATCTAGTTATAGATCGATCTAGAATAGATCAGCAGAGTTACAAAAAAGTCCGTCAACCGATCAAGACAGAGTCTAGAACTAAGCTTAGATTCACGATCTAGAGTAGATCTAGACCTAGGCTTGTTCTAGTCTAATGTAGATCAAAATAAGCGTAGGATAAAATTATTACGAATGAAAAAAAAAACGCCTAGCTGAGTAAAGTGACACATATTGCAGGGCTTATCATTCGTAAATGAACGAACAAACATTTTGTGTAACTTTTCTAAGTATGAATCTATTGTGGTGGGAGACAGAAAATAATGAGGAAGGAAGGGATGTCAGAGCCATAGGTAGGATCTAGATTTAGGTCTATGTATCTCGAAAATTAACATATCCCAGACTAACAATATTTAATGACTATCATATAATAATGCAATACATTGACTGACATCGTCATTGGTCTCTGATGATTGGTCACTTCTTGTCAGCACTATATTGGATTAGATCTAGACATAATAATTATAAATGAACAATATTGATGGTGGATTAAATGTAAATATTGAAATAAAAAAAAAACATCAGTTCAGCCACTAATCGGAGAAATTATCTTGAAACTGACAACCTCGGTCAAGATCAGGTACATGTACTTTTATTTATAATAGATTTACTAGTATACGCATAGTCCTCCCCATAAAATATCTGTGCCTTCTGTTTGCGTTAGTAGCAAGAAAGGCCAATTTATTAAACAAATTTTTTGTTTGTTTGTTTGTTTTTTAGTACACGTATGTATTATTCCAAACCTTGCCAGAGAAATCTTACCTCATGCCACTATGTTTAATGGCTTACATTCATACTATTAGTTAACTCCTAGAATAATATTTAAACAGTGTAATGAATACCACAGTGGCCATCAGGTTGTACAAGGAGTGATTGATATGAGCCATACTTATTTTTTTTTTTCAGATGGTGCTCTTGATCAGACGATTGTTGACATCAGGAAGAGCAGATGAGCCTACAAGTATATTGAGGAACTGGAGCCAATACACAAGTCATTGCTGAAAGGATTTTGTACAAGACGTGTAGCAAGGTAAATGAAGCTGGTCACTGCAGTGTACATTTATTTTTTGATATTTCTGATTTAGTAATTATTCTCATATTGATCACATCCCTTCTGTATTACTGTTACTAAATTAGTCAAAATCAAATCATCCTGAGGTCACCTCACAAGGACAAATATTCTGATTTTGTTGTTGTTGTTGTTGTTTTTGTTGTTGTTGTTGCAAATGTAAGATTCTATTTAGGAACATTGCCCAGCCAAAATAACTGCAATCATATACATATCCACAGATGAGTCTGGTTAAAATCAACCTCTCAGGTCCAAAAGATGGTTGTTGACTTCAAAGTTGACAATCAATATAAAGATATATATATATATATTGAAAAAAAAGCACTGTCAAAAGGGATTGACTTCAAGCAAGAATTTACTTTGAGCGAGCTGGCTTTAGGTGAACCACACTGTATTTAAAAAATATTACATGTATAAATATCCTTTAGTAAGAGGATCCATTTTTTGTTTACATGTATTTATTGAATTGTATTTTGAATTGGATCCAAGACTCACAAGATGATTTACTTTTTTATTTCATCAGGTCATATCCCATAATGTTGGCAGGAATGATGGCATGGACAAATTGGCCCAATGAGTTAGTGCTTGCTGGATTTTGCATCTGTGTGACAGAGTAAGTAAATTTGGTTATGCTGTTGAACACGAAAGAGAGCCTCTCATCCATGGAGATACTTATTGATTACTCCCAAATTGCATTTATAGCCCTACAGCAGAGCAACTGTATTGATTTTCATGATTTGGGTATCGCTTACTTAAATCCGGAAACAAAGAGACCAGTAGCATTTCATTTTCTTATGGATTAAATGCTACACTTAATGTACTGGTGTTCATCATAATACTAATAATTTAAAGATCTCTAAACCTCTACACCATGTATTTATATTGTTGAATATACTGTCATCACATTGATATTATTTAAGACTGCAAAAGTAATCATCAAGAAATCTGTTTTTTTTTTTTTTTCAATATATATATATGACTCTTGCCTGAATAAACAGAGGTTTTGTATGTTGGTTAGAATGGAGCAAAAACTGAGTGTGTATGGCCGGCGTTAAGTCCGCCCGAACCAGACAGAGCCGTAGTCCTGGCAGAGATGGGCTGGGGGTGGGGGGGGGGGGGTACCCATACTCTCCTCCCTATCTATCTTCATTATCTCAATATGGACCACTTTTTTGTATGAGTGATTAAATCGATAATGGGGCCCTCTTAACCCCACTTGTTACATTGATACTGGGGGGCCCTCTCTTATTAGGGATATATTTTGCAAAATGTATACTTTATGTATCGATATTATCAACATGCGGAAATATAATAAATGTGTTTGGTTGAAAAGTGATGAGTTGGAAAAGTATGGTAAACATGTCGGAAAATATACTTGCTTTTTTATTGATTGTTGGAAAGTATAACCTATTCCTATTCTACCCTGGTCAGTCTTCGATCCGTCGGTGAAGCAGATCATAGATTTGTCACGGTAGTGGTCAATCAATTCCGCAGGCTGCAGTTTTGATGATCGTACATTCTTTCTCTTTTGTTATTTCTATAAGGTTTATATTAGTTTCAATATCTTTAAAGTGAAGATCTCGGATCTCATCATGTAATGAAGATCTCGGATCACATAAGAAATCTAGACCCCAAAAAAACAAAAACAAAAACAAAACCTGATGAGTTTCATATTGTCGAAACAAATTAAATAGATGCCCACTTACACTGACAAAGTAACATCAGAATATGCTCATTTTGCAACTTACATCTCTGGCTCTCTTCCTTTTTTGATGGCTTTGATTAAGTCCATTTTTTAAAAGTTTCCGGCCGCTTTTTTTCTAAGTAAAACTCAACAATGTTTCTAAATAGTGTTTCATTCAGTGTTCTTTGTTAAACGAATGCTTCATTTGATGCAATAGCATTCTTTAATTTAAAGCTATTATTGGAAGATTTTAATTTTTTTTTCATATTTCTGAAAACTGTCTTAGATCTGATGCAAGTGTTACCTCTACAATTATGTTCTTTTTCCAATCAAGTTGAATGACAATGTTAATATTAAATTTATACTAACTCTAATTCTGTTCATGTAGATATTTAGTAGTGACCGAGTGAAAACCTCGGATCATAAAAGAAATCCAGACAAAAAAACCTGATGAGTTTCATTTTGTCGAAACAAATTTAAAAAATGCCCACTGGACTTGAAACTGCTCAATCATCTTCTCACTTAATTAACATATTTACGGCTGATTAAAACGGCACTATATCACAGTTATGCAATTTGAAACCAATTTAAATATTTGCCAAGCTCTTAACACGAAATGATCTGTTCTTAACCCATTGAGCCCTGAGCCTCATTCTACCATGATCCTTCTGCCTGAGCTCTTGAGCGATTTAAGCCTTAATATTTGGTACAGCACCTTTGAAGTAAATGTAATCGGCTGTTGTGAATGGTAAATAAATACGAGACTTAAAAATGTTATAATGGGATGAGATTTTGCTCACTGTTGTATCGGTTATCAGGCAGTAGTTGAATATTATTTTGTATCTGTGTACCACTGCACAATACTTTGGGGGTTAAATCGTTTACTAGACAGCTCCATCCTTATCGTTTCAAGCCCTCTTTGCAGTTTAAGTTAAGTGCTCACCATTATAACTGGTACCTTAGACAGAACCCTCCTCACATATGAGATTGTTTTACAAGTATCATAACATCTGCAGGTATGAAAGAGCTTACTGATAACGTTTCAGAGACAATGACGTGGCAGATTCCGTGATCATCGTCATGATAATTGGTATCCTAAAAGCTTCCTCAGACACGACATCGTTTTATAAAGCATAATACCACTGCAGGTGTGAGAGAACTTATTGATAACTCTTCACAGCCGATGACATCACAAAAAATGCACTCTGACTAAGCCTCTTGATCAGGGCAGAGCTATTAAACTGGACCTCATTTACATGTAAACCAAGATTTAAAAAATACCGTGGATCAGCGATAAACAGGCCATTTCTAGAACAGTTATGTTGGCTAAAGTGTTTGCATATCATTGTCTGTTCAGTATGTCAGACTGAGAAACTATGTACTGAAACTATGTCTGATCTGAATTCTGCCTTAACTCTTTCTATACGATTCTCTAACGTAGCCTATATAGAAATGTTCCCTCAACCTATTTTGTATCACAGGCGGGACACTACAGAGCCCAATGACTAGAACTAACCACTGTTGTCAAAGTCCTCCACAAGAGAGTGCACATTTTAACTCTACCATAACCAAGGTAAAGACTTACATATCTTATCTTTTATCCTTTTTTATATCTAAAAGGTTAAGCTAACAATATAGCTTGGAGCTCATCTGTAGATGATCTTTGTTCTCTTATGGGTTATTTGGTCGATAATTATAATGATATCTTTAAAAATGCTGTTTTGTATCAGCATAATAGTTTACCACTACATTCTTTTAGAGAAGAAAATATTTCAGTCCAAATCTACCTAGCTTCAGTACTGCCATCTTTGCACATGGGTTATCCTCTATTTTTTTTTTTTTTTTAATTTGAAGATTTATAATTTTTCTCCTTTATGTCGAATCCATGCAGCCTTCAGTCGTATCAATCAATTGTTATCTTACTCAGATCAACGGTCAGCTATTTTTTTGTTTTCAAAAAATGTTTTCTTCAAGACCCAATTAACGACCGATAAGAGCCTCTTATTTTAGCCTTCCCGGTTTCAAATACTTGTTCACATGAAAATTGATTTGAATTCCATATAGAAAATAATATTTACATTGTCGATTTATTGATTAAAAAAATACATAAATTATTTATTTATTTGAGTTATTAATTTAAACAGACTTTTCCCGGAAAGTTTTAAATTAACTAAAAAAAAAAAGGTATGTTTAAATGCTTTACTGATAGAAGCAGATGGTTGATAGTATTTGTCTGTGTATAGGTGTGAGTGTGTATGTGTGTGTGTATGTGAGATATCTTGTGTTGTCCGTATTATTTTCCTATTATTAGCAAACTGTGTCTGAAATTACAGGCTTGTAAAAGTCAGAAAAAATCAAGATGAACTTCCGTCCCCTCATTTCAAATGCTATAATTGTAGACAGCGTTGTAGTTTTATTGTTGTTGTTGTTGTTACTTTTTTGTGTGTTTGATTTTGTGCGTGTGCGTGTTTTTGTTTTGTTTTGTTTTTGTGTGTGCGTGTTTTTGTTTTTTGTTCTTGTTTTGGTGTTGTTTTTTCGTCCGTCACTATTTTCAGTGCGTATCGCACAACATTCTTGGACAATTTTTATGAAGCTTTTCTAATTGGAGAACTTATCGTAAACGTCCAAACAGAACATGTGATATTGACGTATCACCGAGTTAATTATCTTAACAGGTCCTTCGAGATCTTGTGTGCCTGAATTATGACGAGAGTCTCTCACAGTTATGAGCCCATTTAGTTCCACATCTAATAGGTTTATCTCGTAATTCCTTCCATCAACATGTTTATTTTTGTTGTTACATTTACTTAAATATCATCTTGAGAGCCTGAAACACCTGTTCAACGACCCCTTATCGTGAATGGGAACACACTTCACAGAATAAATAGTATATACCAGGTAGTTATTTGATTAACAGCTGTCTACTTATTGTTACAGTTTTAATCTTTTCAAAGTGCACATTACAATATAAATATCATCTAAATTACAGAGTCTTTACACAGCTTTGATTTCTTGTTGAAGACCTTGCTTTGTATTGCTTTGCTAATTTTTCATGTACAAGATGGTAAGTTCGACTTTATTACGTCAAATATTTATTTCTCTTTATCATATCATGTTATTATTTAGATGTTTTACCTTTTCCCTCTACATGAATCATGTACTTTCACAATGTCATTATTAACTACGGGAAAATAAAAGATGTTTGCGAGTTGTCGATAATTGGACATCTTAGACCTGTAATGTTTTGTAGTTTCGCAGAGTCAGAGTTGTGGTGATCACATCCAGGAGTTTTAATTTATGCTTCAAACTTTCTAGTAGTTCTTGCATGACAGTGAAGACATTAAAGGCTGTGCTTTATGTGGATTTTATTTTCTTTTTCATAATATAAAACTGTTGCAGCCCTACAGACAACAGAGAAAGCAATGATAGTCTGATAACTGAGCTTGAATGTAGAGATTGTACTATTGAAACGTTTTCTCCTAAACAGAGCAACTTCCATTCATGAAATTGGAGCATGTGTCTGGAACTGTCAGCAGGGATCACAGAAACGGGGATAAATAATACTTTTTTTTTTAATTTCATGACAATCATCTGCTCTATCAGAAATAAGGGAAAAAAGTGTTGTTTATAGAGATAATTCATGGAGCATAAAGACCACTCTCTGTCACAAGACCGTATCAGTGCCTGTATGATCTCGTTCCAGTAAACAAAATAAATAAATAAATAACTGAAATAAAATCCGAAACTAGAACTTATCTGTGCCGCTTATAAGACTATGACAAAATTTTATTGAAATGATAAAAGTGAAACGAAGGGCAAAAAGCTTGACGTCGAGCAGGAACTCAGCACAAGAAAGGCAGGGCGCTGTGGCGGGCACACTGGTTTGTGTTCAATGCATAGACATAAGGATAACGATTTTTACTCGTTTCAGACTAGTTTTTGTGCTGGCGCTGGACAGGAAACATACTGGACACGGGTCCACAGTGTCTGAACTTTTAAACGAGAATTTAGTTCTCTATGATTGATAATATCAGATCCAATGAAGGGATTTTCTCATTGTTTGCCAATTTTCGTGAGGCACTAATGATTAAGTATTTCCTCATTTTACAAACATGCCTTTTTCTTACGAGCATTCTGTCGAATTGCAAAGATTTTATATGTCATGGTGATATAAAGAAGATGACGAGAGGAGGTCTAATTACGTAAGGAAGGCAAAATTTCTTTAGGAAGTTATCTCGTATCAGATGACATTTTAAGGTCCACATCCTTTGAACTATCAAAACAGTCACGTATCATTATATTTAAATTATGGTATCAGCTAAGAACATTTATAATGATAAAGGTGACATTGAACATTGGCCTATCACATCTGTAAAGACTAAAGGAACTATAATACTAGGTGTTGTGTGCTCCTTCTTAACCAAAATCCTTTCGCTTGAAATGGCTTCAGTTCACCTTTGTAATGTCACCATCATGTTCTCCACACTGAACTATGATATTTAAACTGACAAAAAGAGCGTTGGGAAAAGAAAGAATGTCGCTGATACACGAGGGACGGGAGGGAGGGGCAAAAACATGATTCTGGTCAGCTTTTCATGAGAGGTCGAGAGGTTTGTTTGTTACAGCGGTGGATCCTGTGTTTGTTGGTGATGGAATAGATAGTGAAGATATCTGATTCAGGGACGTGACCACACTAGTTGAATTGGCACGGAGGGAGGAGTAATATGTTGTTTTCTACATAGGGCATTTTCTTGGCACTTTTCAACGGAAAAAGAAGAAGAAGTAGAAGGAGAAGAGAAAAAAAAAGATGAGAAATAACTGTATGCGTATGTAGAAATCTCTCTTTTTGGTGTTATAGCTTGTGTTGATTTTCTCAGACTGGTTCTGATATTGCACTTTAATATAATCGCGGTTTTGATTATGCAACCTTATCGAAGTTACCAAGGATGGGGAAAGTATTTATTTCTCATATTATCCAGGGAACCAGGTAAGTTCTTTAAATATTCAGATCAAGACATAATCTTTTTCAAATCTAATTCATACAAGTTGAAGATGTTGGTGTCCATTGAGACTTCTTGACAAGAAAAGAAAAGAACAGAAAATACGATACACATCAATACTATGCATCTATAACAAAAACCAGAGAAGGCTTTTGGACTCGAAAACTGCTAAATGTGTCCATCTGAAAATTGACACATTGAATAGTTGGGGAAAAAATTATATTTCTACTTTTATAATCTCGAAAAAGAAAAACGTATTATCTTCTATGGTTCTCTATAAAAGGCGAAATAATTGAATAGTAAATTCGCGATGGTTTCTACTCGCAGAACATCCTAAACAGTAAACACGTTTTCTGAGTAGCATTCCTGAGTTCAGTCATCCAAAATAGCAACATCGAGGGGAACACCGTGGCTATTTGCATCTGCTTCATGGTGAAAACAACTCACGTCGGTGCGGTTGCCGTCGAAATCGACTTCCGGATCCTCCGTCGGGGGATGGAAGGACATGAACATCGAAAACCCGCCTTTTTCAGTGACTCAACGGTCTCTTCCCAGGTAGGGAAGCGCCGACGTCTAGCTTCTCGGCCGGATAAGAGCGAATAATTATATTTCGGAGGTCCCGTGTGCACGCACGTTAAAGATCCCTTGGCAGTTAAAAAAGGATGAACAGTAAGCGAAGTGCCGCTGTTCGGGAAAAACAAAAATCCAGATTCCAAATTTCTACCCAGAAAAATTTTCATCCAAAACAGGCAGCCACTTAGAGCCCAGTTGATCCTCCTTTCTTAGGACTGAAAGGCTTGAGAAAAAAAAAATGTGATGCTTGCCATACACTTTTTCGTCGCACGGCAGTATGGGTTTGGCATGTATTAAAAACAAATTACAAATTAAAAGAAAAAAAATGAAATTAAAAGTCTACCACGAAGGCCATAGGTTCTCTAGTGGTGTACTCATACTTTTTCTTTTTAAAACATCATTGTGCTCTATCTACTGCATAAAAACAATCGTTTCCTATTTCTTACTTGCTGTGTTACGTCAAGTTGACTCTATGTTCATAATTTTCATTTACATGCTGTAACATCTTATCCTATCTTTCACTATGCACTGTTCGTAGTTATTGTATTAAACATTTTTCCTTTCTCATCCAATACTAACATGACATTTTCGATTACATAATCCTCCTTCCCAAAGTGGGTTTTATGCTATAACTACTATTACTACTACTACTACTACTACAACTACTACTACAACTATTACTACTACTACTACTACTACTACTACTACTACAACTACTACTACAACTATTACTACTACTACTACTACTACTACTACTACTACAACTA
>JBCEWB010061731.1:0-13653 GCA_039654565.1 Peronia peronii
TAGTTTACTTTACTAGTAAAAATTATTATATTATCTTGATAAGGTAGGGTTCCTGTTGGGTGAAGTAGTTTTAGATGTAAAATAGATATTACTATGTTTGGTTACGGTTCAAAAAGATGAACATCTTTACGATTTAGTTTAGAAAAAATTTTTGTTTTTGGTGCAAAAGAGTTTAATCGTATATTCTCTTAGTTTATAATGTAAAATATGACTCTGAAGAAGTTAAGAAAATTTGGGAATAATTAAAATTAATAATAATCTTTTAAGTTTTGTTAATGGTATAGTGGTAGTGTTACCCTCTAGTAAAACTTTAACTTTAAGTTGAAATTTTGGTAGTATATTGGGTATAGTTTTAGTTTTTCAAATTCTTACAGGTACTTTTTTGGCTTTTTATTATACACCAGATAGAACTTTGGCTTTTTCTACAGTACAATATATTATATATGAAGTTAATTTTGGTTGAATTTTTCGAATTTTTCATTTTAATGGTGCTAGTTTATTTTTTATCTTTTTATATTTACATATTTTTAAAGGTTTGTTTTATATAAGATATCGTTTAAAAAAGGTTTGAATATCCGGTTTAACTATTTATTTGTTGGTAATAATAGAGGCTTTTATAGGTTATGTTTTGGTTTGGGCTCAAATAAGGTTTTGGGCTGCGGTTGTTATTACTAGTTTATTAAGAGTTATTCCTATTTGAGGGACTGCTATTGTTACTTGAATTTGAAGTGGTTTTGGTGTAACAGGGGCGACATTGAAATTTTTTTTTGTTTTACATTTTTTATTACCTTGAGCTATTTTGTTAATTGTAGTGGGACATTTAGTATTTTTACATAGAACTGGTAGAACTTCAAGACTATATTGTCATGGTGATTATGATAAGGTTTGTTTTAGTCCCGAATACGCCGGTAAAGATGCTTATAATGTTTTGTTGTGGTTAGCTTTTTTTAGATTTAGACTTATTTTTCCTTTTAGATTGGGTGATGCTGAAATATTTATTGAAGCTGATCCAATGATAAGGCCTGTTCATATTGTACCAGAGTGATATTTTTTATTTGCTTATGCTATTTTACGTGCTATTCCTAATAAAATTTTAGGTGTAATTGCTTTATTAATGAGTATTGTTTTGTTTTATTTTTTTGTTTTTATTAATAATTATACTTCTTGTTTAACTAAATTAAATAAATTTTTAGTTTTTTTATTTATTATTTCTTCTGTAATTTTAAGTTGATTAGGTCAGTGTATGGTTGAAGATCCTTTTACTTTGTTGAGTCCTTTGTTTTCTTTTATTTATTTTAGTTTAGTTTTACTAATATTATTTGTATTTAAAATAAGTGGTTTTTTATTTAAATAAGTATATTTAGTATAAGATAATATATTAGATTTAGGATCTAAAGACTATTAATATACTATATTTCATAATTTTCATATTTTAAGACTTTCTAGATATGCCTTTAATTTATTTTTTGCTTCGGCTGGTCTTTTGAGTTCTTTAGTTATATTTTTTAAGTTTGGGCTTTATGAGCTTTTTTTGTTTTCTTTGTTTTCAGTGTTATTTATTTCTTTTGCATGGGGTAAAGATATTTCTATGGAAGGTTTAAGTGGTTATCATAATTTTTTTGTTATAGACGGGTTTAAATTTGGTGTTATTTTATTTGTTTTTAGTGAATTTATATTCTTTTTTTGTATTTTTTGAACATTTTTTGATGCTGCTTTGGTGCCGGCTCATGAGTTAGGTGAGATGTGATCTCCTTTTGGTATACACTTGGTAAATCCTTTTGGGGTGCCCTTATTAAATACTATTATTTTATTAAGTAGCGGGGTTACAGTAACTTGAGCTCATCATAGTCTTTTAAGTAATAAAAGTTGTACTAATAGTATAATTTTAACTTGTTTTTTGGCTGCTTATTTCACTGGTGTACAGCTAATGGAATATGTTGAAGCTAGGTTTTCTATAGCAGATGGTATTTTTGGTAGTATTTTTTATTTATCTACTGGTTTTCATGGTATTCATGTTCTTTGTGGTGGTTTGTTTTTAGCTTTTAATTTTTTCCGTTTATTAAAAAATCATTTTAATTATAATCATCATTTGGGCTTAGAATTTGCTATTTTATATTGACATTTTGTTGATGTAGTTTGATTATTTTTATTCGTTTTTGTTTATTGATGATCATATTAGTTTAGCTATTTTAGTTTAAATTTAGAATGTATAACTTGTAATTATATGGTTTTAGGTAGCTTTGTTAGAATTTTTATTCTTATCTGTTGTGTGGGTTTTTAAACCACTGTATTTTTTTTTATTTTTTATTATTTTTAGATTTTTGATATTTAATAATTTTTCTTGAATGGGTTCATTTTTGGTTTTAGATTCTTATAGATTTATTTTGTTGATTGTTATAAGGTTATTTATTTTAGGAATTATTATTATTAGTGAGAAAAATATAAATTTACTTATTTTATCTGAGGCTCTAGTATTTATTTGTGTAGTATTTTTTATTCCTAGTAATATGTTAATACTTTATATATTTTTTGAGTTATCTATATTCCCTATTTTAGTAATAATTCTAGGTTATGGTGCTCAAATTGAAAAAATTAATTCATCATATTATCTTATATTTTATGCTGCTTTTTGTTCTTTTCCGTTTTTATTTGTTTATTTTAAGAGTAATTTTCTGTTTTCTTTTGTGTATTATAATTTTTTAATTTCTTGGGAAATATTTTTTATTTTGAGATTAAGGTTTATAATAAAATTTCCTATTTATTTTCTGCACTTATGATTACCAAAGGCGCACGTAGAGGCTCCAACAACAGCTAGAATGTTGTTAGCTGGGCTCCTTTTAAAATTAGGAACGGCTGGTTTTCTTCGTATTTTAGGTAGTCTCAGATTTGTACATAATAATATTTGGATTTTAATTGCTTTTGTCGGTATGATTTTAGGATCTTTTTGTTGTGTTTTTCAAAGGGATTCTAAATCTTTAGCTGCTTATTCTTCTGTTACTCATATAAGATTTTTACTTTTAGCACTCTCTTTTATAACTATAAGTAGTAAAATTAGTGGTGTTATTATGATGTTATCCCATGGGTATACATCTACATTAATATTCTATTTAATTGGTGAATTTTATCACACATCTGGTAGTCGTATAATCTATTTTATAAGTAGTTTTTTTAGTTCGAGAATAATATTGGGTATTTTGTTTTCTGTTGTATTTTTGTCTAATAGTGGTGTACCACCATCATTGTCTTTCTTATCTGAGTTTTTATTAATTTCTAATTGTTTGTTATTAAGAAAAAGTATATTTCTTATTGTTTTTGTATATTTTTTAGTATCATTTTATTACTCTTTATTTTTAATTACTAGAGCTCTTATAGGTAAAAATCTTTATAATTTTAATAGGTGAAATGTTGGTTTTTCAGCTCCACTTATTTTAATAATATATAATATTTTTTGATTAAGAATAATATATTAATCTAGAGATTTATCTCTTTTTTGTATACTTTAATACATTATTATTAATAATGTGTTAACGATTAAAACTATTTTTAAAGGTAAAATTAATATTTTAAGAGTTATCCTTTAAATTAATTTATATAAGAAATATCAAGGTGGTTTAGCTGTCTGGTTAGAAAGATCTAATCATAAGGACATTGGAACACTTTATTTTATTTTTGGTTTGTGATCTGGTATATTGGGTACTAGATTATCTTTATTAATTCGTTTAGAATTGGCTAAACCAGGATTTTTTTTAAGTAATGGTCAATTATATAATTCTGTTATTACTGCTCATGCTATTTTAATAATTTTTTTTATAGTTATACCTACTATAATTGGTGGTTTTGGTAATTGAATGTTGCCACTTATATTGGGGGCTCCTGATATAAGATTTCCGCGTTTAAATAATTTGAGATTTTGACTTTTACCTACAGCTATGCTATTAATTTTAGATGCTTGTTTTGTTGATATAGGTTGTGGTACAAGTTGAACTGTATATCCACCTTTAAGTACTTTAGGGCATCCTGGTAGAAGTGTAGATTTAGCAATTTTTAGTCTTCATGCTGCTGGTTTAAGTTCTATTTTGGGGGGTATTAATTTTATGTGTACAACAAAAAATTTACGTAGTAGATCTATTTCACTTGAGCATATAAGACTTTTTGTTTGAACTGTCTTTGTTACTGTTTTTTTATTAGTTTTATCTTTACCAGTGTTGGCAGGCGCTATTACTATACTTTTAACTGATCGTAATTTAAATACTTCATTTTTTGACCCTAGGACTGGTGGAAATCCTTTAATTTATCAGCACTTGTTTTGATTTTTTGGTCACCCAGAGGTATATATTTTAATTTTACCGGCTTTTGGTATTGTTAGTCAGTCTACTCTTTATTTAACAGGTAAGAAAGAGGTATTTGGATCTTTAGGTATAGTTTATGCTATTTTAAGTATTGGTTTAATTGGTTGTGTAGTTTGAGCACATCATATGTATACTGTAGGTATGGATCTGGATTCACGTGCTTATTTTTCTGCTGCTACTATAGTTATTGCTGTTCCTACCGGTGTTAAGGTTTTTAGTTGATTAGCTACTTTGTTTGGTATAAAAATAGTGTTTAATCCAGTGTTATTATGAGTTCTTGGGTTTATTTTTTTATTTACTTTAGGTGGTTTAACAGGGGTTGTTTTATCTAATTCTAGGTTAGATATTATTTTACACGATACTTATTATGTTGTTAGTCATTTTCATTATGTTTTGAGTTTAGGTGCTGTATTTGGTATTTTCACTGGGGTTACTTTATGATGAAGTTTTATTACTGGTTATGTTTTAGATAAATTAATGATATCAGCTGTTTTTATTTTGTTATTTATTGGTGTTAATTTAACGTTTTTTCCGCTACATTTTGCCGGATTACATGGTTTTCCTCGTAAGTATTTGGATTATCCTGATGTCTACTCTGTTTGAAATATTTTAGCCTCTTATGGTTCTATTATTAGTACTGGTGGTTTATTTTTGTTTATTTATGTTTTATTAGAGTCATTTATGAGTTATCGTTTAGTTATTAGTGATTATTATTCTAATAGAAGACCGGAATATTGTATAAGTAATTATGTGTTTGGTCACAGTTATCAATCAGAAGTCTATTTTAGGGTTGTTCACACTAAAAATTAGAAATCTTAGTATATATTAGTACATTTAATTGCAAATTAAATAGATTAGATTTTTTTTTTTAGTAAGATAGGATAATTAAGTCTGTAGGGTTCATACCCCTGAGGTGGTTTTCTCTTATTATAAAAGAAAAAGATAAAATTTTAGTATATAATTAGTATATTTTATTGTCAATAAAAAGGTTAAAATTTTATGATTCTTTAGTATATATTAGTATATTTGACTTCCAATCATAAGGATTTAAGGATTAATTAATAATTTTTTTCAAGGTTATAATTTATTGTTTCAACATAGTTTGTTTGCCAGTTATATGGATTGATTTCATAGTTTTAATTGTAGTTTGTTATTAGGTGTTCTTGTATTTGTAAGTCTTTTGTTTACTTATTTAATTTTTAGTAATTTTTTTTTCAAAAGAAAAAAAATTGAGTATCAGTTTGGTGAGTTATTGTGTAGTATTTTTCCAACAGTAATTTTATTAATACAAATAGTACCATCTTTAAGCCTATTATATTATTATGGTCTTATAAATTTAGATAGAAGTTTGACTATTAAGGTTACTGGGCATCAATGGTATTGAAGTTATGAATATAGTGATATCCCCGGGTTAGAGTTTGATTCTTATATAAAATCTATTGATCAATTGAATCTGGGTGAACCGCGTCTTTTAGAAGTAGATAATCGTTGTGTTATTCCTTGTGATACTAATATTCGTTTCTGTATTACTTCAGCTGACGTTATTCATGCTTGAGCCCTTAATTCACTTTCAGTGAAATTAGATGCTATAAGTGGTATTTTAAGAACTTTAAGGTATAGGTTTCCTGTGGTTGGTGTTTTTTATGGTCAATGTTCAGAAATTTGTGGAGCAAATCATAGTTTTATACCTATTGCTTTAGAAGTTACTCTATTAGATAATTTTAAAAGTTGATGTTTTGGTAATTTAGATTAATTTTTAGCTTTTTAGTTTATGATAAAAATTTTTACTTGTGGTGTAAAAGAAAATAGAGCTTTAAATTTTGTTTATTTAAATATTAGTATTGCATACTATTATAAGAAAATTTCATATTTATGAAAAATAGAAATAACGAGTAGAGTAAAGATTAATTTTGTTGTTTCATAACAAAAATTATTTTTATTAGAGTTGATATGTCGATCGTTATGATAACTGTTTTTGGTTTTATATTAGAAAATTATATAGATATTTTTTATTTTTGGAATTTTATAATTTGAAGTGTTTTAATTTCTTGTTTTATAACAAATTCTAAGTAGGTTAATTTTTTAATTAATATTTTAATAACCTTTTATTAAATAAATAATTTATAAATAAGTAAATTAATAAAATTAGTATTATTTTAAAATATAATTGAAGAACTTGAAATCCTAATCAAATGTTTTTTAAAGACTTAGGCTTTAAATTAAAGCTGGCTTCTGCCCTATGATATTTAAATGGCAGTCTTAGCGTGAGGACATTAAGGTAGCAAAATAATTTGTGCTTTTATTGAGTCCCAGTATGAATGGAGTTATTGGTTGGTTCTTTTTATGTTTTATTTTTGAATTTAATTTTTATTTAAGAAAAAATAAATATATTTAAACAAAGATAAGTCTTCGGAAATTCTGTTATTAAATAATATATTTTATTATTTAATAAATTTTCTAGGGCAGAATATTATATAATAGTTTATTACTATTTTTATTATAATGAATTACTCCGGAGTTAACAGAAAATCATACCTAATCTAGTTCTTATAGTAAGGTAAGTTTTACATCGATGTTGTATTCAGATAAATTAAGAGAGGAGATGGCTTAGAATTTTAGACTGTTCTTCTATTAGATAATCTGACGTGATATTAGTTTAATTCATTGTGAGATAGAATTGTTTATCTTGTTAAATATTTATATTTAATACATTTAGTACGAAAGGAACATTGTAGAAGTTTAAAACTTTAAAGATTATTAAATCTTTATTTTTGTTTTATTTGTAGTTTTGGTAATTACTTTGGTGTTATTACTGGTTTTTTATGTAGGAAATTTTTTATTGAGAATTAAGGATTTATCTAAAAGAAAAGTTAGAACTTTCGAGTGTGGTTTTGTGAGAATTGGTAAAATTCAAAATTCTTTTAGAATTCATTTTTTTATTATAATATTAATATTTATTATTTTTGATTTAGAAATTGTTATATTTTTAGGTGTTCTAGTTTCTGATTTAAGTTCTTATATCAGATTTTTAATTATTTTTGTTTTTATTTTTGGTGGATTCTATATAGAGTGGTGATATGGTAAGTTAGTTTGAGTAATTTAATTAATATTTCTATTTTTTTGATTTCTATAATTTTCTTTTTAGGTTTTATTATAGCTTGGGTTTTACCAGCTATAAAATTTAGGATTTTTTTTTTAGAGTGGGACTTTTTAAGATTAAAATTTAATTTTTATTTCAACAGTATTTTATTTTCTTTTATTTTATTTTTAGTTACTTTAAGGGTTTTGATTTTTAGAACCTACTATTTAAATGGTGAATTAAATTTTAATTATTATTACTTTGTTTTATTAATTTTTGTTGGAAGAATGTTTAGTCTTAATTTTAGTAATAGTATTTTTACTATATTGGTAAGTTGGGATATTTTAGGTATTTCTAGATTTTTTTTAGTATTATTTTATAATAATTGAGATAGTTGTAGCGGGGCTATGAATACAGCTTTAACTAATCGTTTAGGTGATTATTTTATATTTGTTTTTTTTAGTTTTTCTGTATTTAGCGGTTTTTATTTTTTGAGTTTTAGTATTTTCAGTGGTTATTTATCTTTATTATTACTATTAACAGCTTTTACAAAAAGGGCACAGTTTCCGTTTAGTTCTTGGTTGCCAAAGGCTATAAGAGCCCCTACGCCTGTTAGTTCTCTAGTTCATAGAAGAACTTTGGTTACTGCTGGTTTAATTTTAATAATAAATTTTAATAATTTATTATTACAAAATAATTTCTCTTGTTTTGTTCTTGTTATTGGTTTATTTACTATATTTTTTTCCAGTATGGCCAGTTTAGTTGAGGAAGATTTAAAGAAGGTGGTAGCCTTGAGTACGCTATCACAAATGGGTTTTTCTATGGTAACTTTAGGTTTGGGTTTAAGTTTTATTTCATTTATTCACCTTGTTAGCCATGCTTTATTTAAAAGTTGTTTGTTTATACAAATTGGTTATATTATTCATTGTTCTTTTGGTCAACAAGATGGTCGTAATTATAGAAATAACGGTAATTTACCAAATTTTATTCAATTACAAATTTTAGTAACACTTTTTTGTTTATGTGGATTAATTTTTTCTAGTGGTGCTGTAAGAAAAGATTTTATCTTAGAATTATTTTTTTCTAATAGTTATATGATACTATTTAGAATAATATTTTTTATCTCTGTATTTCTTACTTTTGGTTATAGTTTCCGTCTTTGAAAAAGTTTTTTTTCTAGTTTTAATGGTGTGGTTAATCATTTTAGTAGATCAGTTTATATAAATTTTTTAAGATTAATTTTAGTAGTTTTTTCTATCGGATTTTTGTGATGATTAAATTTTAATTTATTTAGTATTCCCAGACTATTTTTATATGTAGATTTTTATGGACCTATTGTTTTTTTATTTATAATAATTTTTATCTCATTTTTAATATTAAAAATTTTATTTAAAGAATTAGTTTATAAATTTTTAGTTGATTATTTAGCTAAAAATAGTATTTATAAAATAAAAAATTTAAAATTTATAGATTTATTTCTGAATAATATAAATTCTAAAGGTTATACATTATTTATAAGAAGAAGTATTTTAAGGAATAATTACTTGAAAAGACTAAATTATAGCAGTGTGGTAGTTTTATTTTTTATTTTTTTTATGATATATTAACGAAATGGATAAGGGGTTATAGTTTATAAAAAATATATGTTTTGCATACATAAGATTTTAACTCTATTATATATTATATTTATTATATAAATATAATATTTATTATTATATTATATATTATATTTATTATATAAATATAATATTTATTATTATATTATATATTATATTTATTATATAAATATAATATAATATTGTTATTCTTCTTTTATATAATCATATTTATATTATAAATATGATTAAGTATAAAAAAAAAGAGTATATCTGTGCCGGGACATGTCCAGTAGGTAGTTTAATAAAAATATAGTATTTGGGTTACTAAGATGATTTACTGATAGAATTTTTAGTTTAATATAGAATACTTCACTTACAATGAAAAGGTTTAAAATTCTATAATTACTATTTTTTTATTTGTTGCTGTGGTTAGTAGTATTTTTAGTTATATTAGTATAGATCCTATAAAGAGGAGATTTTTTTTAATTTTTTCTTTATTATCTTGTGTCCCGGCCATTTCCTTTAGTTTACATATTTGATTTTCTTATTTTATTTGTTTATTGTTTTTAAGTGGTATTTTTGTAATTTTAGTATATTTTTCCAGGCTTTCAAAAATTAGTGTTGTTAAGAGACATTTGGTTATTCTAGTTTTAACTATTAGAATTTTTTTTGTAGTACCTAATTATTGTAATTATTTTGGTAACTTAAGATTTGCTAGTTTTTATTATAGAATTTATTGATTTGTTTTTATTTTTATTATTTTATGTTTATTGTTTTTTATAAATTTTAGTAGTTATTTTCTTAATTTTTCTGGTGCTTTACGTAAGATTTAAATTATGTTTTTATTTGTTAGATTTTTTATATTTATTTTTAAATGACAACGTTTAATTTTTATTCTGATTTCTTTAGAATTTATAATATTAAGTTTATTTTTAAAATTTTCTAGTCTGTTGAGTGAAATAATATTTTTTTATTTTATGTGTTTTTCGGTTATTTCCAGAATTTTAGGTATGGTGGTTATAGTAGGTAATATAAAATTTTATGGTAGTGACAACTGTATTTTTTAGTTTAACAGATATAAGTTAAGTTTAAACTATTGATCTTCAAAATCAAAAATTGAATTCTGTAGAGATATTAGTATAATTAAAGTATTTTTCTTTTTCGCAGAAAGGGTTTTTTATCTTATAAAGTATTCTTTTAGGGTATTAAAATTTGATCATGGTTTAAGATGATTTAAAATGATATTATCTAAATTTGATTTATTTAGTAGGCAATGAAAATTTACCTCGGCAATTTATCGCTTGTAAAAAACTTGTTCCAGAATAATCGGCTAGACTTGTTTAAGCTTGTACTTTAATTGATGTTAATTATGAATATTTTTATTTATCTTTAAAATCTTAGGTAGAATTTGGATTTATACTTATTTATTTATTTATAATTTTAAGATTTGTTGATCAAAACAGATTAGTACCTGTTTAGACAAAAATTAAAAGAGCAGGAGTAAAGTTGTATTTAAACTGAAAAGATATTGGCAGACATTCTAAATTATCTTTGGAGGCTGAGTAATAACTGAGAACCCCCATTAATTACTTAATCTTTTGACTTGTGTATGATCGTTTATTTTATTCTTAAGGATTATAATAAAAAATTTTTAATTTAAAAAAATAGATATATACCCAGTTTATGATTTAAGAAATATTTGGCCTACACTATTTAATAATGTGGATTTAAGATTTAGTAATTTTAATGAAATTGTAAAAGACAGTAAAAATTTTTTTATATAATTTTGAAGATTATCTAGAAGTGGTACAAATCATCCATCAATTGCCCAAAGGGGAGTAAGTTGTAGTAAAGTGGATTTAGGGGAACCTGAATCTAGTAATAGAACTATAAATGAGTATGTTTTGAAAACGTGCTTTGAGTTTTACTCGTAGTTTTTATGGGTTAGTTTAAATTAAGAATTGTTGACTGTTAATCAAAAGGTATTACCCGTAATATTAGGAATTTAGTTTAATTTGAAAATGTTAGATTGTAAATCTAAAGTTTATGTTCCTGTTGTTATTAGTTTTATTAATAGTAATTTTAATGATGATTTTTATTGTTCAAAGAATTGCTTTTATTACATTATATGAACGTCATTTGTTAGGTAGTAGACAAAATCGTCTTGGTCCAACAAGGGTTACTTTTATAGGTTTAGCTCAAGCTTTGTTAGATGGTGTTAAATTATTGAAGAAAGAACAAATTACTCCTATTAATTCTTCCGAAGTTTCATTTTTGTTAGTACCGGGTGTTTCTTTTGTTGTTATATATATGGAGTGATTTACTTTACCATATTTATTTAATTTTTTTAGTTTTGAGTTTTCAGTTTTATTTTTCCTTTGTTTAATTGGTTTCTCTGTTTATACCACTATGATTAGCGGTGTTGTTAGTAAATCAAAATACGGTGTAATTGGAGCAATTCGTGCCAGAAGTCAAAGTATCTCTTATGAGATTGCTTTTTCTCTTTACATCTTGTGTATTATTATTCATAATAGAGTTTTTTCTTTTGTTAGAAGTTTTTATCTTAGGTTATTAATTGTTTATTTACCATTTTTAATTATGGTTATTGCCGAGCTTAATCGTGCACCGTTTGATTTTTCAGAGGGTGAAAGGGAACTGGTTAGTGGTTATAATGTTGAATTTGCAAGGGTGGCATTTGTTTTGTTGTTTTTAAGTGAGTATGGTAGATTAATTTTTTTCAGTGTTTTATCTTCAGTTTTATTTTTTGATTTTTCTATTTTTATGTCTTTTATTATTTTTTCTATTTTAATTTTTATTCGTAGTTCTTATCCCCGTTATCGTTATGATTTAATGATGTGTTTGTTTTGGTTTAAACTTCTACCGGTTTCTCTTGTATTACTGAGTTTTTATGTGGTAGTTTTTTATTATTAATCAAGTTTATTTTTTAGATATTTTTATATTCGTATTTATTTTGCAGTTTTTATTTTATTTTAAAGAGAGTATGTTAAATACTTTAAAGAGAAAGTTTTTAAATAGTTTAGTTGGAGTTTTTAGATATTCTGTTTCTCTTCCTTTAAGTTCAGTAATTTCTGTTTTTACATTTTTAATTCTTTTAACTTGTTGTTTTGGTGGTTATTTTACTTATTCTTTTTGTCCTTGTGGTATAGTAGAATTTACTTTTGTTTATGCTGCTGTGGCATGATTAAGTACTCTTTTAACTTTTATTTCTAGAGAGAAATTTTCTGTTTATATAAGAAAACCCGGTGATACTTATTTAAAAACTTTAAGTATACTCCTAGTAGAGATTGTTAGTGAGTTTTCTCGTCCGTTGGCATTAACTGTTCGTTTAACAGTAAATATTATAGTAGGTCATTTAATTAGGATGATATTGTATCAAGGATTTGAATTGGGAATTGGTGATCAGTATATTTGATTATCTGTTTTTGCTATTATAATAGAGTGTTTTGTATTTTTTATTCAAAGTTATATTTTTTCTCGTTTAATTTTTCTTTATTTAAATGAGTAATAATAAAAGTGTTAACTTAAGAAATAAAGTGTCAAACTTTTAATTTGAAAATGGAGACCCACACTTTAGCCAATATAGCATAAGAAGTGCATTTGTTTTAAGCGCAAAAGATATAATTTGGCTAGCGAGTTTTTGAACAAGTCTTCTAAATTTGTTATAGGTTAATTCCTGCTCGTTTATATTTTTTTTTATTGCTTTATTTACTTTATTTTTAACATTTTTAAGTATTCTGACTAATAATATTATTGTTTGATGAAGAATTTTTTTACTTATAACTGTAATTTTTATTTTATTTAATAAAAGTAGTAAAAGGTATGTAAGTATTTTTAATTATTTTGTTTTGCAAGAATCTTTAGGCTTACTTTTTTTATTGTTTAGTAGAAGGGTATTTCAGTTTTTTATTATTTTGTTGAAAATTGGTGTTGCTCCGCTACATTTTTGAATTTTTAGTATTACTAATAATATTTATGGGTTTGGCTTGATGTGATTTTTAACATTTCAAAAGTTACCTTTTTTAACTATTTTATTACAAATGTTTTTTACAGGGTCAGTTTTAATTTTATTATTTGGTTTGTTAATTTGTTATTTACAATTATTTTCTATTAAAGGTTATAAAAGTTTATTAGTTATTTCCTCTACTGAATCATTTAATTGAGTAATTTTAGGGGTGTTTTTTTCAGTTTTTAACTCCTTGTACTTGTTTATTTATTATTTTTTGTTAATAATTATTTTATTACCTAAATTTTCTAAATCTTTAAACTACAATTTTATTAGTTGAGAAACTATGCTAGTATTTTTAAATATTCCACTTAGTACTACTTTTTTTGTAAAAATTTTTTCTTTAAGGGAAATTTTGAAGCTTGATAGTATGTTTGTTTTATTGTTATTATTTATAATATTTTTGTCTGTATTGTCATTTAGTTTTTGATTAATTAATTTAAGTGTTAAAACTAACGGAGATCAACTCGGTTATAATAAAATATCTAGATTTATATTATTCCCAGTTATACTTTTTTCAATTATTTAGTTTACTTTACTAGTAAAAATTATTATATTATCTTGATAAGGTAGGGTTCCTGTTGGGTGAAGTAGTTTTAGATG
>JBCEWB010061742.1:0-13653 GCA_039654565.1 Peronia peronii
CAGGCAGATGAGTGCTGGTAATTGAAAGATGACAGATATAAAGGATTAAAATCACCTATTAATAAGGGCAACGTGACTGCGAAATGCTACCGCATAAGCCTGACTCATGACCCCCATTAACCCCGCATCAGGCGCGCTGGTGGGGGAGATTTATTGCCCGAACTAAGGGTCCTGATTCGAGCCGAAATGCGAAGCTGTGAGGTGTGAAGTCTAGAAACACTTTGACATTCAGAGCTAGGTCTTTACTGAGTAGAAATACACTAACTGGGTCAGCATGTCTTGTAACAGTATTTAATTCTATGTATTCTAAATCCATGATATTAAGCTGTGAATAAAAATTATATAAATCATATGGGGATCTAAAGAAACCTGTTACATGTATGTTGTGAACATTTATAATTTTCAGTTACATGCATGTTATTCAAGATTGATGTCTACCTGAGATATCAGTATCTCTGGTGAATGAAGGCTATAACATAGATGAATGATACCTACTGTGCATTTTAAAATGTATTTGGTCCATCAGAGATACTCCCTGATTCTATAAGAAGTTTTGAAATGCTGAGAAATTACTTTAAGAGAATCTGACTATATGTAAATCTTTCCATTCATTTGATAGCTATTCATCATCTTGGAGAGTTCATCAGAGGACTACATAATTTGTTTGCTTTTCACAAACAAATCCATTAATTCAAGGTGTGTCCAGATAGCACATAATGCTGACAGATAAACTAGATAAATTCATAATGAGTTAAAAAAACAGCAACAACAACAAAACAATTGAGATTGGGCACATGAAAAAGCTGGTCTAGAAACTTATGCAGCAACTAAGAGTTTGTTTGTCAATGAATGTCAGAGGTTAAACTGATGCAAAGATTTATAATATTTTGATACAAACCTGCAGTTGATTCACTTTCAGTTTGTTCTTTGCTGCTGCAATCATCTCTCCTACCCTGGTGTCATATCTGCTTTTGTTCTTTATCATTATTTTTTCCTGAGGAACAAAATAAAGCAGTATGTGCAAATAGCCAGAAAAGTGAGTATCAAAAGTAAATGAACAAAACATAGCAGTTAAAGATGAATTATACAAGACTGTTTCATTTTCGGATAACCCTGTATGAAAATGAAAGAGAGTGACAAAACTATTCCTGAATTCTGGAAACATCATGGCATGGAAAGTTTTATTGACCACACTTCAACAAAAGAGACTTTTATTGATGTGTGAATGCTGCAATAATTCAAATTTGAGAATTTTACCTAGATATAGTATTTAGTATTGCAGGAAATATATCAGGACTTGATCAGTTAATATAAATGATAGTTTGTCACCCAGCTGGGGTCTGTTTGAAATCCTGTCACTGTCTTGATTCTATTTATCGGATATAACGCTGTAGTCAATACCAAAATCAAACTAATGTAAAAATAGAATAATTTGGGACGAATCCTCAACAACTCTATAGTCTGTCTCAAAATATTAATCTGAAACAAACTATTTTTCTCACTTCTTGCTTTCCTATTCTCATTCCCAGATCTGTGTTCTCCCAATCCAGTGAGTCCCCAATGACCACAACAACAACATCTTTGTTGAGTGTATCCATGGTGTACAGCAAGAGGTCATGTGACCTGTCATCACGCTCAAAGTTGTTGGAGAGTAGTGCAATCACAACCTGAGATAAGAAGGACATTCACATTTACTCTTTCCACAATGACAATTAATTGAATGATATTTTCTTACTTATCGATTTGAATTATCAGTAATTTTATGAAATGAACCAAAATGTCATAACACTTACAATGATTCCAGAAGACAAACAGAATGATCACCCTATGGCATCTGGCTTAAAAGTTCAACATCCCCCGCACTAATCTCTTAAATACATCAGAAATTGTATATCACATAAAATTTCAATTTCGATGTGACATAGAAGTCAAGTTCATGGAAGTAGTGAGAAGTTCTCTGAACTATTTCAGTGCAAGAACACTTGTATATATATAACTTTGAGTCAGGTAGCTAAGAAAAAAAAAGATTTACCTTGCAGTTCTTCAAGGCCAACATGACATCTTGCACAGAGACTCTGTCCATCTCAGAAGAATACCAGCTGAAAGAGAAATGAATGACTTATTCTCGAGACATAATATGGCATGGTATCACTGGGTTCAAACTTTTTCTTTTTAATGGATTTGTTCTGACCAAGTGAACAGCTGGAAATCCCCGTCTAATTTTGGTAAGGGGATAAACTATTCACTACCATTGACATGGCAAAAACAACAAAAATGCACAGGGCCAATGACAAGTTGTTGTCAGATCTCGTGGAGGAGTGGTAACAAACATCAGTGAGTGTTCTATTTTAGCAGAGGGGTACAAACACTCCAATGGGGATTTCCAGGTTTTTTGCTTAGCTGAATATGAACTATTGAATGCTTCATGAAAGAAAGAACCACCGCAAAAGACAATAACAATATATATATGGACATGTTACATAGACTCAAATGAGGGACAGAAGAAAAGGAAGACACTACCATGTGAGGTCTGCAGCCTCCAGGTCTGTCTTAATCCGATCAGGACAAATTCTTGTTGGATCATCCTCCTTGACCATGTCTCGAGCACTGTAAATAATGGCCAGATCAGTACACAGATCAGAAGTCAGTTGCTGCATGATGGCCAAGCTGTTTTGCAGATGTGCATCAAAGTCAGACTCACTGTCCGACGGCATCACCTCTGTGGATGTGTGTATTAATTTGGATATGAATGTACAAATTCCATCTGGGACATAATTTTTATGGTTTATGGACTTAATTTTTGTATATTTTATTTTTGTTTAATTCTAAAATTGTCTAGCATACAGGCATAAAATTTTGATTTAAAATAGAGACAACTGAATGAAGCAATGAATAATATAACTATTTTAGGTGTGTCTGATTTTATATACTTGAGTGTAATGTTTGAGGCAAGATCAGAATGTCTTAGCAGGCAATATAATGGATTAAACTTTACCTTGATGATTCCTATGATAATGTATTAGGTAGCCATCCCCCACACATATCAGCTTCAACTGCCAAGCAAACTTATCTAACAATTTATTTTGATTTAATTAAATGACTACACAGTTCACATTACCATAAAACCTAGGCTGATTGACCACAGAAAACATGCACATCAGCCATTGCAAAAATAAATAATAATAAGTGAGCAAATTCAAAATCTTGTACTGAGAGAAAAGGTCAAACTAAATTGGCTTTGGATGAAACAAATAACAAAATCAATAACAAAAACAGATGGAGAAAACAAATAATGAGAAAACATGATGGAAATGAAACTTACGATGAAGTTGTGCCATTGATATAGTATGGAAATATTTTCTACATTGTAAGAATGGAGCTCTGTGCTCTTTTGCTCTTCTGACCAGGCTTCCCTCAAACATACTTGGCTCAAGAGTACCCTGTGATAGGTAAAGAGAAAGGAAGGATTTTCTGTTGTTGTAGGCTGTCATGAGTCAATGTATATTACAATATATGGATTTATTAACAAACTCGGTGATCATTTTATAATTTACAAACCAAGTTTTGATTACATAGAAAAACTAATGCACATAGAGTTTTTCTTTCTGCCAAAGCTGTACTTTCATAATGATGGACAAAATGGTGAAAGAAAAAATTGAGCTGCCATAGTCACTTTCCATTTTCCTCATTAAGTGATTTAAAATACATCAAAACTTTAATTCATAATTGGATTACAAATAAAAATGTTCAGTGAATGAGCCATGTGCATTTTCTTACTATCATTAGTCTGTACACAATATTATTAATTTAAACACATTCCACCGTGAACTTGCAGTACACACAAAAAAGCATATAACCCAGAATGATTCTTTGAATAGCATTTAGTATTTACCTCTGCATTGATACAGTCTGGACAAGGCACCAGGAATTCATAGACAACTCCATGGAATGATTCTTGTATCAGAGACTCAAAAATTTCATGGATCAGAAAAATGACATTTTCTGGCCTTGGCCCCTGAACTTTGACCTGAAGTTCAGAATCACTGCAGGAAAGACAACATAATACAAAATGCTATCGGTTTGCTTTCATTTTTCAACAATGTTTCCTTGCACATCAATTTTCTTGATGGTATAAACATTTGCATAATACCTAATATGCTTATTCAATCAGCTAGAACCCCACTAATACTGGTATCACTGGTATGTGAGCATTCAGAAAAAATCCAGAAAGAAAAAAGTGAAAGTGCAAAAAGAAAAATGGACAGACATAGTTGTTGAATATTGGGTCTAGAAATGTTGTGAACTTCATATTCATGCTTTTCTCCATAGACTGAAAAAGTGACACATGAAATTTTTATATGTAAATGCATAGAAATGTATACATGACCACCAATATTAGCAAATTTTGTTGATAAACTACTGCAATCTTCTTCATCCATATGTTCCTTTATGTAGTTACAACTGCTGTGGCACTACTGAATGTGTCCATACAAAGTGACAACAAAAGTATAAATACAATGATTTTGTGCTTATATAAGAGCATTGTGCCTTCAATGCTATGCAATTTTGTAGTCATGTTCTAAATGTCATGTGAAGACAGAGGCATGCATTCAGTTTAGACTCTAATGTCTAGCTCCTCTCCCAGGTATTAGTTTGCAGCAGCTTTAAACAAATTCTTAACATTGGTACCAAACATCAGGTCACTGATTAGAACATCAGATCAAAATCAAATAGTTATGGCACAGTTTGTGAGTATGTGTGGAGAAAGAGGGAGAGCTTGAAAGAATGATTCTGGCAGATACATTGTACTATGGTTAGCAGTGAAGCAGTTAATACACCAAACACACAGTTACCTTGTTTGTGAAATGAGAGCCTGGTGTTTATTCTTTTTGAGTAGTGAGCCTCGTTTCCAAATCAGCTTGCCATCTGACAGTTGGAACAGTCGCACCTGAAGCATAGTTCACATAAATAAAGGTTTTAGACTCAGCAAAGAAAAGCGCATTGATTATGAGAATGCCATTTATGAAACTGACACTGCTCTAAGATAATGGCATAAATCATTTTCAACACTTTTGCAATACTGAGAAAAAACTAAGTTGTTTGACTGCCAAAAATCATCCCATGATTCACAATAGCTTACTACTGACAATATGGGTGGTAGTGATAAAATCGATATATGAAAAGGGACCTTAACACTTAAGTTTATGGTTAGATGTTATAGTGCACAAACATATGGAGGGAAACAAAGGGTCAGTCACTGATGGGTCAGGATGAAGATTTAAAAGGGTCTGAGTGTGATGTGTAAAGGCACGACCCTACAAATTGGTGGATGAATTCAAACATAACATACCAGCATTTAGTCACTAGGACCTTCTTTTGACAATGAAACAAAACATACATATCCCATACTATATGCACATTGACATAAATGTCAGTGGTGGATGGCCAAGTGTAGGCCTTTCCTTTGCAGATTATACCCTGCCCTTACTTAATCTATGACGATCAATGTGCGAGTTAATGTGCTCACCTGTGCTCTGTTGAACAAGCCTGTGGGCAAGTATGTGAATCTGTAAATCAGTTTTGTCTCTTTCAAGTTTTTACTGATATCAGCCAATGGCCAGCTCAGCTGCAAGCAGGAAAATGTAAAAAAAAAGATTGTATATCAAATCTTTTTCAAGAATTAATCTCTCTTGATGGGAAGAAGACACATATCATGATCATTCCACAATGACCCAAGTCAGTTCTAGCTGTGTTGAGAAAGGGGACTAAAACTGCTCAGCACATTAGTTAATTAATGAAACGAAATGATGACTCTCACATAAGACTATGTGTGTTGTGGTAATTATGACAAACTTCATGAAAAACTATAAAGAATGATATGGATGATTGTGACATGATCATGACAATATATATTTCATATTGGAAGGCTTAACAAGCAAGCAGATAATAAAAACAAGGCAACACTGCTGGAGCACTGGCCTCTACAGCTACAATAAACACTACCAGGCCAGTGATCCTCACCCAGTCAATTAAATTGTGCAAGAGCTGCAGATCCATCTTTCCTTGAAATAAGAGCACAAAAATCCCAAATTACATCAAGGCAAAGACATTAAGAAATCTTTAGACCTCTGCTCATTATATTACAGTGCTGATATCAGGTCTCTTTCCCTGAAAATTAAAAAGTTGAAATTAGATGGCAATATCTATTCTTTTAAGATGAGAAATCAAATTTAAAAAAAAAAAGCCAAAAATGTCAATTTGAGATCAAGATGAGTAAATCTCTGGTCTCTGTTTATTGTGATGAAAGATTTGTGTCAGATGCACTGCTAAAAAATTGAATAATGACTAAGTTAAGACTGAGTTTGCTTTTTTACCTCCCTGTAAGAAGCTAAGATTTCTTAATTTCTCATGTCTAAATATATCTATAAATTTTTTTAGATATTTAAAGATAAGCATGAAATGAAATGAACTTTGGATACTAATTAGGAAATTTATATTGACAGGCAGGAAATAGTGAATAATGTGAAGAAATTGTCCATATCATAATATGACAAGCTCACCTCTTTGGGTATTTCATGTGGCAGGAGACAAGGTACAATGTTAACATCATCCTCAGGTAAAGGAAAGGTGAGATCAAACTCCTCTGTCAGCTGTAGCAGCCACTGGTGGAGGCTAACTGGGTATTCTGCCCAGATGTTGGGGATATATTTGTGCAAGAAACGGCCCTGGTGTTCCTGAAATTTGTTTCAGGAAGTTACATCCAGTAAAAACACAATGAAAGTTTATTGTTATAGCTTCCTTTCAAATCTTGTTTAAAAAGGGGATGAGTAATGGAAATATATGAAGAAAAAAAACTGCCCCTAAGAGGTAAAACTTTGGGCAAAAATGAAAGCTTTTCTTGCTCAGATAGAAATGTGAAAATGACTACTATATTTGGTCATAGAGAAATATGAGATGATCAAAAACACAAAGCATAACTAATATATGTTATCAAATGGAAAAAGTATATAAGATAGCATGAACACATACAAGTACACAAACGCAATGTTATATAAAAACATTCATGTGTGCTCAATATAGTATCACTCCAATGAATTCACTTAAGATTCTATAACAATCTGACAGACAATAGTAAAAATAATAACTTTTACTTTTCAGTACTAGCCTTTTTCTTTTGTGACAGATATGATAAGCTTTCTATTGGTCTAATGGCATGATTTCAATTTTCAATATATTTTTTTAATCTCTTCTGTTATGAAAACAGATACGTTTGCCAGGTTTTGCCAAACTGCTAGTTATATTTTATCCTGCAAAATAGATAGTATTTCACTCTAATCGTTACCTGAATGGGAGAGTTCTTAACCGAGACAACACAAGACATCACATTGACAATCCATTGTGGGTTGATCACAACCTGCTCTCTGAGGAATTCATTGTCAAAGTACTGGACAGTTCCTAGTTCATGCAAAAATTGCACAGCCTCTCGGATCTGCATATAATAGGAAAACAGCATTAATCTCTAGGGCACCTTGTTTACTCATATGAAAATAGTAATGCAAAACAATCGTTGCCAGAAAAGAATATCTGAAACACGGTATCCTGAGATCATTTAGGACAGAAGAAAATTCTATACAATTTGAACAAACATTACCTTACAAGACATCACTTCATTTTACTATCTTAGGCTGTGACTTGACAGAGTTATGGGCCAAATAAAAGAAGATTCCAGGAACTTGGGGTAGAAATATCTTAAAATGGAACCATGCAACATTTTTTCTCCTAGTTTTTTCACAATATAATTAAAATGTTAGCATGCAGAAATCAAAAACAATTCATAAAATTGATCTTATACTAGCCAAGTTCTCTACACCAACTCATTTCATTTATGACAAATATCATTGGCCATTTTCTGTGGGCTACCATATCATCTTTGGAACATTAAGTAGTAGAGACCACACAGGCAGAGAATGATTGCAAGATTTATAACTTACATCTTTGTCATCATAGATACCAACTTCCATTCCAAAATCTTTGATTACTTTCCATGGTAAGATGCTTGTCTTTTCCCTTGCACTGACAGGACATACAAAAGTAGATGTAGATTAGATATTTATTTTTTACATGGATACTTTTGGAAAACTTCATCAACCGCATTTTAGATAATTATGGTGAGTATGGATCTATAACTATAAATAAAGAACAATAAGCACAGAACAAAAAGTTAAAACAGAAATAAGAACAAATCTTATATCCCAAACAAAGCACAACAAATTCTAAAAAGAGAGAAATGTTTCACATGACTGTTGCACTGGTTAATATCCAATGCACTTTAAGTGTCATGAAACTTATAGCAGTTAAGCAATGTATATCTTCATGCCAAAAAGTTATTTCCATAAAACCTGAACCTGCACCAAGAAAACAATCAGTAGTTTTAATACAGGACAAGAGCTGCATTAAATACATACGCAAGAATTCTCTTTTCCATGTTGAGCCACACCTTTGGCACTTTTTCACCCATGTTTTTCTGCTCCAGAGTTACTCGTAATAAATCTCTCTCCAGCTCTGTTATGCCCTGAGAAATGTAGGGAAATATATTTGAAGAATTAAGATATTGAAATAAAACTGAAAAGTAAAATAAAGTCATGTCTGAAATAAAATCTATTTATAACTGTTATTGTCAGACTGAGAAAATTATGTGCCTCCTTTGGGTCTGTTTGAGTTAAAATAAGTCATAATGATAATGTGTGTACAGGAATGAATGCTTTATAAATGCTATCTATAATTGCTATTATCAGTATTATTTTAACAAAATTTGATATATTTGATGATATCCCACTTGGTGTCTCTGCTGGAGTTTAATTATACAATAGAAGGAGCAGAAAATTGAAAACATAATCAAACATCAGGAAATGGCTTTCAGAGTGGTCTGATTTCATTAGAAAGCTCATAAATACCAAATGATAATGTGACAGAAAGTGTGGAATAATATCAATACCACATTGGTGAATTGTCAATGCTATATCTTGGAATGCAAATAAGATGACATCCATATTTAGATGCAATCTTATTCCACTGACATGTATCATCTTTCATCCAGAATCAGCAGAGTTGTAGAGAGCACAATTGTGGCTTCGTATGGGGATGCTTATACTTATAATTGATATCCCCTACAGAACAAAAGAAAGCCCTAACAAAAACTGCAGAAACAAAGGCAGAATGTAGTGCTGTTGAAACAATTAGTGTGACAGATTGCAGGAATCATATCGGTGGAGTTTGATGACTATCTCCATCACTTTGACACCAATCCCAAGAAGCTGCGAGCAGTGAGCTCTTAGCAGCTGCATTGTCATATAGATGTATGTCGCCTGGCGGATGCTTCTCCCCAGAGGGACGAAGCTTTGTGCAGTAACCTACCCTGTCAGCATCCAAGTTGCCGTAGGCTTAAGTCAACATACACATTTAAGTCCTACGATGAGTTTAGTTGAATCAGATCATCTAATGTGAGAGAGCGGCAGCAACCAGGGGGACGAATAAGTTGCAAAGCTTCATACAGGGATAAGATTGCTCGTCTAATGCAAGCAAATCCCCAGTAGGTCCACAGGGACATTCTCACAGTAAAGGAAATCTGAATTGAGGTAAAAAAAGCAGCGTGTAAACAAAGGAAACCCAGACTCTCCTATTAAGCAAGCGAGGGGGGCCATTGGTCCAACCACCCAGTGCAAGAGGCAAGCGGAGCAGCATACCAATAAGGCCTGCTGTCACCTATATTTCACCTCCTTCGATTTTTCTGTAGTCTGGGCATTACGGGTAGTTGAGATCACAAAGCAACTAGTCGAGCCCATGGCAATTTTGTTGGAGGCGACGACCTCCAACAGGGACCCCGCTGCTAGGACCCCAAGACCTATTGCATGGTGCTGCTGCCAGGACCATACTCAGCTTGCCACTTACAACTCGACCTAACCTAACTACTTGGACTTGGACTAGGGGTTGCACTGCTGCCATCCTAGGTGCACTTTAAGGGATGCACAGCCCGACTGACTTCCAAACTACGGTGACTGTAAGGGTGTGTGAGGGGAAAAACTTGGCTTTCTAAAATCCCCAGAGCCGTAGGAGACAGTGTGAGCCGGTCTGCATTGAGCTTCGTCACGAAGCTTCGGCCAAACCCAGGCCATCCTGCCCCGAACCCCCTCCTACACGCAGCCCAGGGAGTGGGCGGAGTGGACAAGTGTTAGCAAACCACCCACCCAGGCAGTGGCCCACATCCCGGCGGGGGAGTGCAGTACCGGTTACCATACAAGCTCTACCAAGGGGGGGACTGCTGGGTTACCCTTCAGCTCAGGCAGCCCCTTTCTGTCCGCTCACTGCGATGATAGGGAGAGCTCATCTCAAAGCACTGCTGCTACCATGGGACAGTGGAAATAGGACTTAGTCTATAGGAAGAGAACCCTCCAGACATGGTCAAAGATAGCAACTCAGACTATGAGTCCTTGCTGCTCATGCATCTTCTCAAGATGATCTGGTAGGCAGGAGCGGTCCGCAGGGTCATCAAAGCAGCAATCTCCATCACTATAACACATTATTTTTCTATCTGTGTAAGGAAGAGGCGTGTATGCTAGTCTGTTTCTGGCACTTTGCTGTTCATTGTATAGAATACACTGGGCAGTCAACACTCACTGTGCCTTCCAAGGAGCTAACAAAGTGAAATCCTGCAATCTGAGGGTAACGCTCATTAAGATCTGCCATAGGGATGTCAGCTTTGGGAACCTGAGGATGAGAATGCGAGAAGGATGAGAGAGTCACCAGTACTATATGACAATTTTAATGCTAAAAAAGTATATTGCCACTGTTCTACAATAACAGTGTGAATTATTTTCAGCAAATTTTGAGATAATGAGGAAAAACTGTCACAGCACAAGTGGGTTGATGAGTTATGGCATTATAATTCTATTGAAGTGATATACAAGTCTGCTGTCACATTTTTTGAAAATGACATTATCGGATGGAGTTCATGTTCAGGAACATCATGAGACATCAGCTGCCTTTGGGCACATCAGATGGACTTATACCATAATCACAGATCATAGATAATATGCATTTGTGTCAACAAAACAATTAACAAGTTTCAGATGTACACTTATATCAGCTGGTCAAACATGCAACAAGTCTCAAAATAACTGATCTATTTGTTTATAACTTAAAAATTAAATGGATTGAAACTGCTCATAAGCAAGGAATATTAATAAATGATGGACCTACCTGATCACAGTGTGTGCCAATTACAAAAATTGGTGTCTTGGGAGCATGGCTGGCAATGGAGCTCAGCCAAAATTCCAAGCCAGAATGTTCAAAGCCCTGGCGAGTGGACCACAGCAGGAGATACACAGCTCGTTTGGACAAGAAAAACTGCAAAAATACAAATGTAATTGGGCCTTTATAAAGGCAAACAACTACAGTCTCGTAAAAAACAAATTCAATTATTTCCTGAAAGCATAAAATAAATCGTTTGAAAATTGGACTTTTTAAAAAAATTGCATCTCATCTTTATTGTTCCATATGTTCCACCTAGATTCCAAATATATTTTTATTACTAGGAAATGACTGCTGCCAGCTCATACCTGATGTGTATTATAGTACAAAGTCTGTCCTGCAAAGTCCCAGGTGCTGTAGGTAACCTCTATCCCCTCATTTGTCTTGACTGTCCAAGGGAGGATGTCAATACCATTGGTGATGTTCTCTCCCTTTGTGCCTGCAGTCATCTTATTAGCACTCATGATGGCCCGCAATAAACTGAAGTCCATGTGGAAGATGAAAGACAAAAGGAAAGATGACAAATATGATTGAATACAAGCATATCTTGTTAACAACGAATCAGATCCAAACTTACAACATCAGCTAATATCTAGGCCTACTGTTCCAGCACGGTGGACAAAAAAAAAATATATAAAACATTATAAAAATAAAATATGTCACTTTCTTTCTTTTCCAACTTATAATATTTCCTTTGGGTAAAGGGACTAAAAACTGGTTCCTATTCTGTGGACAAAACAGTTTCCTAGACTTAAACTGAACAGGCAAACAAATCTTGCAGTATAAGATAACTGCTTTGGATTCTCGGTATGGATTTGTAATAAGGTAGCAAACAATGCCCCCAAAGATTGAAGTGAGTTTCACAAGACATCAAAATATCATTCAAAGTGTATGGTTTTTAAAAACTATTCTAAAATACAACCTCAAGTTCATATCTAAACCTTGGACCCATTAATGGTGGTCTTGCCTTCATGCATGAACCAAATATTTTCTTCTTGAGTATTTAAGCTGTTGTGAAAGTGCCATTTGTGCTTTCAAGGCTGTTGAATGGTTATTGATGAGGCCAGTTTCTTCATATTGTTATCATTAATAAACAAATACTCCTCACCTAGTTTTTCCAGCACCACCTAATCCAACCAGCATGAGCTTAGTGCGCCTACATTCAGTGAAGCCACCAGCCAAGCGTTTCAAATAGGCTTTGATGGCAGCAAAACCTCGACTGACCACTTCATGAGGCGGTGTCCGCAATGACGGGTTGCTCACCAGTCGCAGGGCTATGAGGACAGAAACATAAAATAACTACTATTAAAAGAAAAACAGGACCACACAGAAAATGAGTAGGTGTCAATTTTGTTCTTGTCCCTGTTTTGCGAACATTTGGGTGGCCAGGGCCTCGATGACAGGATATATTTATATACCAAAAAGGGGACCACAATAGCACTGCCCACGACAAAATTTCCAGCAGTTCTTGTAAAAATATCTCCTTCTTTTCCTATCCTTATCTTTCATTACTACCTTACTCCTAATTTATTAAGTAGCCCAATGATAGGTCTCATATATAATTCCTATCCCATTCTCTACATTAAAAAAAAGAATCTAAATGTGTTAGCTCCCTCTGTTTATGTCTCATGATTTCCAAACTGTGACACTTCCTCCATCCATTCCAAATAAATTCTGTCAATATGTAGTTGTCAATGCATATCTTACATTTCAAGCTAGGCAGGTGGCCCAAAGATCCAGGCAAACTCTCCAGCAGAGGGTTGTTAGATATGCTAAGCACTTTGAGATTCTGCAGGCGGCACATGTGGACAGGCACTGTGGTGATGGCCTGGAAGTCTAAGTGCAGTGTCTCCAGGCTGTTCAGCAGAAATACCACAGGTGGGATACCACCATACTCTGTGCAGCCTGGAAACCAAATGAAATGATCATGAGGAACACATTTCAATAAATTTTTGGGGGCCAAGTACCAGCTTTAAAATTTCTTCTTCCCCTTATTATACTACATTAAAAATATAAAACACACATAGCTCTGGCAATTGCTTCGTCAAATTGTGGATATACAAAGAAACTTAAAGGAGCAGCCAACACTTGAGGTAATCTTCAGAAAGACAAATCACTACTGCTGGCCAAGTACCAGCTTTTAAATTCCTTTTTCTCTAGAATTCCTGCGTGAAAATACAGAACACATACAGCTCTGAAAGTTAATTTACCAAATTGTTGATTATATATATCTATATATATCTATATATTTATATCTACATATCTATATCTATATATCTATATCTATCTATCTATCTATCTATCTATCTATCTATCTATCTATCTATCTATCTATCTATCTATCTA
>JBCEWB010061753.1:0-25452 GCA_039654565.1 Peronia peronii
TTTATTAACTCAATTCAAAATTCTTTATATTGTTTTTCAACTTTTTTGATGTATTTGATTAGTTGCTGGTGGACAGTTGTCTTAATTTTAAGACATTTTTTGTAAAATGATATGGGAAGCTATCATGACCTATTTGAGGTATCATATATTAGGAAAAAATATAATGACTTACCAAACTGCATCTTTGCAACAATTGGGCTTTCAGCTGTAAGAAAGTCTCCAGGACCATTCTCTGTGACAGCAGCAACTCTGAACAGATATTGGCTGTTTTCATACAGCCCTTGGACATCAATGCTAGTGTCCTTAAAAGAATATGATGTATAATATCAATTCAATTCTTGATGTTGTCAAGAATATTTTCATACTGAGAAATGTATTCAGATATTTAAGGCATCAGGTTTACAATATTGTCAATAACTCTTTCAAATGAGAAATAACTGTTGTATAGAAATTCAAAAGAAATAATAAGCCTATCAAAACCATGACTGATTTCAAATTCATATGATTCACATTAACCTATATTGATAAACTAATTCCTTTCCTACAAAAGTGAAACAAACAAAGTAACTTCCATATAGAAACAAGAGTTTGCATCAGAAATCTCAATGCTTTACACAGTCTCTAATTCTATTTATTACTTGAAATATTGCCACTGGATGTCTTAGCTTACCTTGCAGTGAGAAGACACTGTAACCCAATAGGGCTTGCCGACTTCCTGCCTTTCTACCAAATAGCTGGTGATCCTACCACCACCATCTTCTTTGGGTGGTTTCCAGGCCAGCTTGCAGGTATGTTTGGTGATGTCTGACACTGCCAGAGGGCCAGTGGGAGCACCAGGTGGGCCTTCAAATTATAAATGAATAGACTTAGATCTCTAAACATAATGGTGCAAATACAACATTTTTGGCCAGGTGTAAAAAACAGTATGACAGTATATCTATTCTAAAGCTCTTATACAAAATAAATAAACGGTAAGTGTCGCATAATCACTATTGCCCATCATTGTTTCCAGGGCATATCCTACTCTATATCTTCAAAAATGCAATCCCTGTCTGATTATATTTTTGTTAATCGAGATATTAGTTCCCATTTGCTAATTAGGGTTTTACATTTATTAAATAACCAATTTATTTTCTGTAAATTTCATGTCAAAACGGCTTTTAATTTTATGAATTCAAGAGTTGAGAGTCTTGTTACAATAAATCATGTCACTTACTGACAACTTTGAGCTGGAATGGAGCAGAAGCTGTGCCACTGTCATTGCTGACTTCAATGGTATATTTGCCTGTGTCATCTCGGTCAGTTTCTGTATCATTGATGTAGAGGCAATAGTGATATCTTTTTTTTTGCCTGAAATCTTCTGGGTATGATTTTTTATACCTTAAATATTTTAACATTATTTTTCAATTCAATTACTGGGAATTTTACATGAAATGAGTTATTATTATATCAGAAAGGATTATTCATGAGAGTTCTAAATATGAACGAATACAGATGATACCATAAAAACATATTATTCAGTACTGAAAGAATCTTAGTTTGAATATGAAAGACATCCTCTCAAATGACAAACTTTTATTTTGCAAAATAATGTATCTCTGATTAGTGTTTTTTACAACTTTTTCATACCTTTGATGACAAAAGTGACAAAATCATCGAAAGGATTGATCTTGATACGATTGGAATCTGAGAGCTCTTTGCCATCTTTCTTAACTTTGATATCGAAAGGTCCTGAGCCACTGAATGGCAATTTCACCTTGAACTGTTCACCAGCTGTGACCTTTTGGTCTCTGAGTTCTTTCTCCAACTTTGGTGGGGCTGCAGGGAATTGTAAACAAAAAATATGAATATATACATTTTCGAATACAAATCATCATCCAGAAAAAAGTCATGAAGATAGGATAATAACTCACAATGGGATTTCGAATGAAGATGGAAGAAAAAGTGCAGCCAGATATTGAAAGTCCAATGCTGGGGCACGGACTGCAGGGGCTTTTGTCTTTCATGAAGTCTTATTCAACAGAGGAGAACAATTGTGTTGTATGATATGATCAGCTCACAACCAAATAAAGATCAAGGTAGATATCCTTTGATCAAGGTATGATGGATCCTTCTATATTGCTATTCTTAGTGCACTGAAGTGATTAAGGTAACCAGATCAAACAAAGGAGATCCCTGATTCAAAACATATGGATGTTCATATTACCTTGTAATCCTATATATTTTATTTCAAGCATAATACTTATAGTGATCACTCGGGCAGAAAAAGAGGTTTCCAGGATGATCCCCATTAGGAAAACTTACCCAGGACAGATAGATGAGCACTGCAGCTTTCTCTGCCCAGTGGATTCTTGAGCTCACAAGTTATCTCCCCAGCATCTTTGTCATAAATATCACTGATAATCAATGTGTGGACATCCCCATTGACCTTCACACGGTTCCTGCCAGCAGATCCAAGCTCTACTCCATTTTTGAACCTGAAATTTATGTCAAGGTATGAAAAAAGGATAGAAATGACTATATGATAAGGTACAAATATTGCAAATGGAAAAATAATTTCCCAGATAATTTTCTTTTCCTTTTTTTTAAGAAATGACATCAAAAACATTGAAGCAGAATGAACTTCCATACAGTCAGCCCACCTCTAACCACTCCCTCTCCTATCTCTGATCTGATGTTCCCTCCACCAACCAGATGTTTGCACCTATATACAGAATATTTGAATCTTTTGACAGACACCATAAGTCAATGATTGGAATGATTTAGCAAGGAGAGCCCATAGCAGGTGTATAAACTAATTTCTTCATGTAACATCATTACAAACATTGAATAACAGTTGATGTCTTGAGTGCTTGAGAGGAAAGTAGAAGATATTTGCTGGTTGGCTTGTGCATAGTGAGTTAGACTGGGTGTAGGTGAAGTGGTTGAGTTGCTTCACAGATAAAGACAGTTACAGAAAAAATGGAGTGCAGCACAGTTGACATTGGTAATGTTCAAATTTAACTACTGTTTCAACTAGCCCTGTTTAAATTGTATCAAACTGTGATCATAAATTTGATGACCAACTCACCAAATAACTTCAGGTGCAGGAGTACCACTCACTTCAACTGAAAAGGCTGCTTCACCACCAAGAGGAGCTTTTACATTGTGGAGTTTCTTGAGGAAATCTGGGGCATGGCCAGCTAGAGACAAAGAAAAAGAGAAGGATATGAAATAGAATGTCATAAAGTTCTTCTCAATCACTTAAAGTCTATAGAAATATGTCAAATAACACACTTCTTACTAATAAATAAGATCTTACAAAACATTTTGTTAACACATAAAAACACACAAAAATTGAGTAATAATTAACAGCCATTTGAATCATTAATAAAATATAAATATTTTATGTCAATATTAGGTTTCAAAAATAATTATCTCAGTTTAATGTAATCTGAAGATGGAAACAATTCATTTCAGTCTACCAACTCTATTAAAGTATGATGATAAGACGTAAGTGCTAAAAAGAAACTCCACAATTCCTAGCAAACCATCATTACTATTCAAAATCACTTGAAACTGGCTACTCACCAACTTTCTCTTTGATTTTGATGGGGGCACAAGGTAAGCCAAACTCTCCAGTGCCTGCAGCATTGACAGCAGCAATGCGGAATTCATACTCAGAGTTCTCTGGCAAGTCGGTAATTGTAATCTGGTTGTCCAAGACAGGAAGCTCAGTTGCCTTGGTCCAGAGGTTCATGCCTTTCTCTCTCTTTTCAACAACATAGCCTTTGAGATGAAGGAAGGGTGACATATTTGGAGAACATGGAATTTTTAGCAACATTTTATCTTGTTCAGTCTTGTGTGACCATATATTCAACCTGCTCTTTAAACATCATGTTCAGTCAGCATTTTTGTGTAACAAGTAAATACAAATGACAGAAAGTAATTTAAAGACTTTAAATTGTACTGAAGATATATTCCATAGGAAAAAGCTCGACTTGCGATTGTTCAGATATGTGTATTTCTGAGTAGCCATTGGACATGCTGCATGGTTTCTTAAAAAACTTAATTTAGAACTCAGTTTTATGACAAATAGCGAAAAATCTATGTGACCTTTATAAAGGGTACTCTTTTTCTTGGTCATTGCCTCTCTACTGAAAACAAGTTCTACACTAAATTTGATTAATACTGAGTTCTTCTGTTTGAGGATGTCTGTACACAACCTACCAGTGATCTTGGAGCCTCCATCACTTCGTGGTTTGTCCCATTTCAGCTCCACAAAAGTTTTGCCTAATTTGGTTGCCTCAGGAACTCCAGGACTGCCTGGTTTGCCTGCAAATTAGAACAATATATTTACTACGATGGGAATACGAGACCAGTCCATTTTCCATACTCACTTCTGCAGTCTCCACTTAATTACTTATTAACATGTCAAGTGTGCTGTACTATGTAAGGCAATATCTAAACTGAGACTTTTGTTTACTCAGCAATACAGAGATATCTTTACCAACCTAAGTCCAGTTAGAGTCAATACTTTATTTCCATATATGAAAAGATTGGGCTGTGGGAACTGCATTGACTATGGGTTTCTTCACCTGTGATGGCCAACAATCATATGACTCATGCTAACAAATAATAGACTGTCTTCATCACTGACTTAAAAAGAGTATCAAATAATACCAAAGATTTCTAATCACAATTCCTTCTAATTATCTTTGATTCTTTGCTAATTCAATACTTACTGTACTTAGGCTTAACATGAACAGGTCCAGTAGAGTCACTTGGATTGCCCAAGCCAGCAATATTCTTAGCTCGAACACGGAACTCATACTCTGTGTCATTCTCCAGGCCCTTCACTAGAAAAGAACAAGAAATCATTGTTCAAATGCACAATGATAATTAATTTGACCTATAAAGTGAAATTTATCCAAGTTTGTATCCGAAATCTGACATTAAGATATTCTGTCTAGATGACAGTCTCTGAGAAAGTGGTCATTATCTTCATTATTCACAGATTCTGAAGACATGTGACTCAGTACTACTACTAGCCATGGGAGTGACCTGACTGATCTGAGAAGACAGGACATGACTAGAAAATTTAACATATGGAATGAACAACAACACAAAACAAAACAATGACAAAGTTTCATCTGAAGCTGCAAAACGGGGAATCATGAAATGCTTTATTTTGCTAGAATCATGATTAAATATTTTTTGGACAAATAAAATGTCACTACTGTTTGCTGTCTGCATATAGAGCATTTGAGTACTTTTGAGTAGAGTGATTTAGTTGTTATGGTACAGTGATGAAACTTATCATGTTTGTGTGGCACATAACATGTTAGGAAGAATACTTCAATTGTTCGGCCAGCTCCTATGAAATTGTCCTTATATGTATAGTGCTCAATTCTTTTCTCACAATGCATGCATAGCTACAACTTCATCCATTTACAAATAAATCTAGTGCTCTGTTTTTTGTTTCCCATTTCATGTAACTACCACTGGTTAAAACATATGCACATTTCTATTAGCAAAAACAGTTTAAAATTAACAGACAACATAAAGAAGGGGCTATTTTTACATATCCCATGATAGAACAATGAACATCAGTAACAATAAGGATCATCATGTTTTATGAATTGCTACCTGTAGCCATTGTCTCCTTAACAGGGGCCTCATTATATGTCTTCCATCTGTTGGATGTTGGCTCTTTGTATTCAATGACATATCCTTCCAGCTTCTTGCCACCATCACTCTTTGGTTTGTTCCATTTCAAGGTGACTGAAGATTCGTCAACATCATCCACAGCAATCTGCATTGGTGATTCCGGAGTTGCTGGGAGAGGAAAACATATCATGACCATTATTGTTGAAAGATAACTATCAGGCAGAGTGAAAATAAAGACTGATCCTAGCATATCAAATATATCACTTTCTCATGTGTTTAAAAACTTGGACCACTTTGATCAAATTCCGCATGAATTTATTTGATGTTCCAAACTCAATGCAACTTTGTTTACTGACCAACTAAAACTACCTGAGCCAAACATACCAAATCCCATTTCAAGTATGTAGTCCAATTAGGCAAATGTGTGAATTGAATGATCTGATTGTGAGATCAGTATCTCTCAAACTTTTTTTTGTAACTCGAGCAAACAAAAACAATAGAAAAAATGCTTCTCATATTCTTAATCTGTCTATCTATTTAACAAAATAAATAATTTTTCATAACATGAAACTTACTGAATGGATGTTGTGCCACAATAGACAAGGGTGTCTCAAGTGGTTCACCAACGCCATATTCATTCTCAGCACTGACACGGAAGTTGTACTCATGGCCCTCTTGCAGTCCCAATACCTCATATTTGGTGCCACGGACAAATTTACTGACAGGCTCCCATTTGCCTGTTGCTTTGTCTTGTTTCTCAACAACATAGTTGCTGACTGCACTGCCACCATCCTCCTGTTGGACAGAGAACACAGTACAGTTCACAGTTTATACAGCTGGAGGGGAAGCTTTAAAAATCATGAAATTGAAATGAAAAAAAAAGTTGCGAGAGAATTTTTTAAAACAAAATAACATTATCATTTCAGTCAGGCAAAATGGCCTTTATAGTTGATTAAAACTGATGTCAAAGAAAATGAAAATTGTTTTGTGCCATGAAGTGATAATGATGACATCTGTTCATAACGTGCCAAAGAACATAATTGCAGTTAATTTAAAATTAAATTGTTTTAAGAATTTGATGAGTTAATGAGTATTTGTTATGAATTTAAAAAAAAAGAAAAAAAAAAGAAAAGAAAGGTTAATGCACCCTATGGTTCTTTACTTGCTCTGCTAATAAAAACTATAAAATAATAAAGTAAAGTAGCAAAATATTCAGATATAAAAGACATTGAACTAAGTTAAAAGTAAAGAGCTTTTTAATTATCTGGTCCTTTGCAAAACAGTTACAAAGAGAGACAAAAAAATACAATGAAAAAGATGCTATGAGTTCATGAACAATTAGGAAAGGAAAGAAAGAAGAATGTCACAGATACTTGTGGCAAAGTGGAAGGAATAAAGAACATATGAAGACTAAGGTGGAAGAACAGCAGATGTCTACTTTTGTTGATATCAAGGCTGTGGTCCGTGGTCTAGTCCTGAGTGTTCAGAACAAACAGCTATTGTTGTCCCAAACAACTGTTTGAATCACTAACTTCAACAAACAAAAAGCCTAAAGATCTATAAAATCAACATTTAAATTTTCTTGCTTGTGTAAAAGGTGGACATGTGTGGTCCTTCCCTCTCAGTCTTCAAATATATTCATATGAGGATGAAAAGATGAAAGTTAACAAGTGCTAAGAGGCTTATTGAGATTACTGCAACTGTAAATGAATTTGAAGAGAAAAATTAAAGGAAAAAAACCAACAAAAAACAAACACAAAAATAAAAATAAATCAGTTATGTTAAATGAGGAGTAGACGTGGACAAAAGGAGAAAATCTGCCTGTCAAATTATTACATTGTTCTATTTATGAAAGAAATAGGTAAGTCAGAAATGTTCAACTACAAAGATAATTAAAAAAAACAACAACAACATAGAAAAAAATCATTTTCTTCCTTTGGAGAATGAAATGGATAAAAAGACTTTAACTTATAGGCAACAGGCAATCTGAGATGTGCCTTGAGAGTGGCCAGCTTTGCTAATATCTGGTATACAGAATGTCAGACCTGTGATTCCTAAACTGAAACTTGTCAGCTTGTTATTAACATGATATATAAAATGGGCTAAAATGAGCATGTATTCACTGCTGACTGCTGGTTTAGGAAATGATGGGAATCCATCTTCAAATAATGTGATTTAAGATGTCCATTATATGGGGAACAAGGAAACAAGATTTGTCATTGATTTGCTCACAAATGTGAATCATTGAAAACATTAGTGACAGGATAGGGCACAACATAAATCAGAGGACAGACACTTTGAAAAGAATTATTTGATAGGATGGGATTTCGAATTTGTGGTTAAGTAAACAAGTTTGGAAGGCTACTGGTAAAATGATACTAACTTAAAAGGGCAGTGAGTTCAAATATTTAACAAATTTAGAAAGATTATGTTAAATAAGCAAACATTTTGAAAAATGTTATGACATTCTTTTCTCATAATATACTTATCACTGAAATTTGGCAGATTCCCACTTTAAAATTTCATTTTCTCAATCAAAACTGAGATTCTGTCCAGCTAGTTATTGTTTCCTCTGATTTTCTTTCTTTTAAAAGTTAGAAAACTGACTGAATTAAACACTAAAACATCAATCAAGCTCTCTCTGACAAAGCAACAGCTATAGAGATTCAAATTTGTACCATATATATATCACATAGTAAAACCGCTTTGGAAAATGATAATGTAATGAAAATTAGAAGACAAATGAAGGATTGGGATCAAAACAGGGAGAAATGGTACAACAGGTTAACACAATACCAACAGAATTGAGAAAATGGAGTGGATTCATAGAATTCAAGAATCGCATATCGCCAGGCCCTTTCATCTGAAAGACGTGTGATTGAGAAAAGAAATGCAATGTCAAGAGTAGTTTAATATCAATAGACTTTCCTTTTTATTCTTAGGCAGTGAAGACAAGAGTAATATTCATGCCAAAACTTTTCAATATGTCAGTTAAATGAAAGAAAATGTTTTTAGTTCAAGAATTGTTATTCATGCCCCTCAGCTCCACCGAATTACCCGATAAGATGTAAAACAGGGCTGAAATCAACAAGAATCAAGATCAGATGCTAAACCAGCACATATTCAGGTATAAGAAAATGAAACCTGGACACTGATATATATTAAGGAATCCATCAATTGTAACTCAGATGGCTCTAGGCCATTCATTAAGGATAAATTCACCAATACTATGCTTGATGAAGTATTTTGCCACATAATTTGTAATTGCCTTATTAATAAACATACTAACTAACTTGTGTGCGAGTTTGCTTCATGATGTCATTACAATATGACTGAAGTATATAAATCATATCATGACTCTCTCTACAACAATTTTAAGGAAGCATCTAGAACGCAGAATAGATGTAGATCTAAATAGCGTACAAGAAGCACCACTGAAACATGATCACAAATGCTAGTAACAGGCCAAATACAGTGATCTCAATGATGTTTTTTTATAGTAATGGTTCTCATTCTATTTGAATTTCTCACTGAAACAGAGCTGTAAATTTACTAAATTTAATTAAATCAACAGCAAAAAAAAATTAAAAAATCATAATAATAACAATGTCTGCTTTTTTACTGTAGATCTACATTTTATCTTTATGGTTTATGTGGAGACCACTGTATTGATGTCAGTATTGACAAAAATAAAGTAAAATACAGTAAAGTAAAATGCATAGTAACAAATAGTAGACCACATTAAATAAAAGCATATTCCAAACTGAATTTTTTAGAACATATATTATGATAAGAACTATAATTAAAATGAATGAAAAAAAAGTTTGACAGTATAAGTAGATGACTGTGTTGAATAAAAAGAAAAAGTGCCTAATATCTACTTTTTGTGTTAAGATCATGCATAGCCAATAAATACAGTTTCATTTGTTAGGAAATGAGAAGAGGATCTGAAGTCAAAAGACATACCTTTGGAGGATTCCATGTCAGAATGCAAGAGTCTGGTGTGACATCCTTGGCTTCCAGTGGTCCCTCAGGTTTGCCTGGGGCATCTAATTGACACAACAATATATCAAGAACAAACTGAACTATAAGGGCATTATGAAGAAGCATAAATATATAGGCCTAACAAAAAAAAGTAACACCAGAATATACTTAAATATGCATATTTAAAACCCAGAAATACTACTACATTTATACAAAATATTACATAAATTTGCACATATAAAAGGATGTCAAACTTAAGATGGGAGCGACTGGCTCAAAATATTGATACTGAGATAATAGCATATTCTTAAACCTTGACCTTTTCTTCATCTAAAAACACATGGGAGAACATTTGTCTTGCGCCAGTCAAAATGAGATGCAAGTCGCTGGGCTAAAACCAAGAAATCGGACTTTGAATGTGATGAGGGGGGTCAGACATCGAATTTATTTTTATTGCAGAAATCGACAGTACATTTATTTCTCAACAAGACAGTATCAGTCTTACCCTTGATTTATAAATATTACTTCATTAAAATCAAGTTTTTGTGAGGTAAATATGTAGATTTATGCATTTGACTTTTCATTTAAACTCGATTTTCTAGGGATTTCGGTCATTGCTAGGGGGTCCCCCCTTGTCTCTTTGAACTGTAATATATCTGGCTAGAATACAGCTAACTCAGAAGCTTTTTCACCATCTGAAAGGGTGTCAAATAAGCTTTCAAGTGATACCAAAAACCCCATATGGTGAAAAATCGACATTGTCTCATTTTGACTGGCTGTGAGATATTTTTAGTGCTTTATTTCTGTCCCAAAAATGCCATTGAAAAAGGGTATGCCCAATTTTCGACATCAATGACATAAAAATCTAATGTTTTGATCAACTTTGAACAGTTCTTATCCATATATTTCTCAAGAAAGTATAACGTATTTGGTATGAATAAAAAATAAATGTTCTCCTCTTTCACAATGTGACGTAGGAAATAATCCTGGATATACTATTTATATCCCAGAGCACATAAACGATGACTGTTTCAACTCATATTTGACCTAGTTTTTCTCATTACTATTCATTGACTTTCAGCTCCTATGTTCATTTTGATTGGCCGCTGCAGCATGACATTGACCTCTGAACCCAAACATAGAGTGTAGTGTCCATGTGTGCATTTTACCATGGTTTTATATTTGCTCATTCACACCCACTATGATTTTAATCGCATCTGTGAATGTGTTGCATCTGTGCTGACTGAAACACCAATATTAGAACATTTTCACTGTTCCCGCCTTGCTTGAGTGGAATCACAGTACTATCACAATGGTCTTTTCAACTGTAGTGCTCATGCTGTTTTGGAATTGTTTATCATCAATTCTCTCTGCACAGGCAACTGTTTGTAAGCTTAGAATGCTCATAATCATGCCTAGGCAGAAGCAGAATAAACATAGGGAAAACTTGGCAAAGACTAGGCAGGTCTCAGTGGCACAAAAAAAGTTGAGGAATCGAATTCCATGGGATTAGTATACAGTAACAACAGCTACCAAATGAATTTTTGTAGTACTACCGTGCTAACTTTCTCCCAGTTTTTTCTTTCTAACTCTCAGAATTGTAGTAAAATATTTATAATAATATACTAACAAGACATTTAGAAGTATGTTGTGCCTTCCACTAAGACTGTTAATCACATGAACTGCTTGCTAACATGAAAAAACGGCTGTTGAAGGAGAAAACTAGAATTTGTGATGTTTTTGTTTTTGCTACTTTTCCTTTATTTTTCAAAGAAATGACCTGAAAATTTGCCAAAACATTTATAAGGACTATACACAACTTTTGTATTGATCACAATTTTTATAAATGCAAAAATGTTCGAGTTATTCCTGATGATGCAACCTTTTCAAGGTGACATAATTGTATACAGACAGGAAAAATTATAATTAAATATTTTGTTGATATATCAAAAATCTAATCAATACAAATTACATATAGGATAGCTATCTTGCATTTCACCAAGTTCTATTCAATTTGATTGGAAAAATAAAAAAGCCTTAGCAATTCAAAGAAGGTTGTTTATTTCCAATATGTCCACCATCTCCATAGTAACAGGTCACATTTCAGAATCAACAAAACTATTTTTCCTCCTATCTGAACATGTCCAGTGCCACTATACACAATTTTTGCTTATAATTTGATTTCTAACACATTTGGCAATCTCACTGAGGCCACAAATGGTGAAGTTTTGAATTTATTCTGACAAATTCATATTTGAAAGCAAAGAGCAACAATATAATTTATCAGATAGACTCTAAAAAACTTCTTGTTCTTCTGAAAGTCTGCAAGCTAATACCTTTCTATTATGATTTCTATCAATATGTGCTGCAAATATCTTACCGACTACTACAACATTAGAGGTAATTGAGTCAGAGCCTTTCTCATTAGTCAGTGTCAAGGCATATTTGCCAGCATCCTTCATTTCAGCTGCTTTGCATTTGAGAGTGATCATATCAGGTTGAATGTCAAACTTCATGCGATCATTCTCAATAACGGTCATGCCTCCCTGGAAAGAAAAAAAGTAAATGCTGATGATAAAAACACATTCTTCATATTCCTTAATAATGCAACCAGCAGTGAGATATATTGAACATTAAATACTATTATTAAATCTATAGCCTATAAGGTAATGATTAGGATATAATATGATGCACAGAATATATTTGGTTTTCATTTTCTGTTGAATGCTACATGGAAATGAATTCTACCATCAGAGAGTTAGAATTTAAGTGAGCCAATTTTGCTATCTTGTATAATTTAAAATGATTAATCTAGACAATGCAAATAATTGATGTTGTTAAAGAATACCTGAGTCCAAGCAACAGTGGGAATGGGATTGCCAGTGTAGGGGACAGCAATCTTGAACTCATCACCAACTTTGACTTTGATGTCCCTTGCAGCACCCAGAAGATCACGATTAATTCTTGGTGCCACTAAAAAATTGAGGAATATATTAATATGTGAAAATTCTGTGAATTAAATTGTTCTGACTATATGTGCAAATTTAACTTATTTGATCTAGACTACCACTTGAACAAAATATGATTTTTTTCATTGTCCTATAATAATTAGTAAATGTGCTGATGACATATTTCATGTTAGCTGTAGGAATAAGTGTCTGTTGTGCTAACTGCTAAAAACATGTTAGACATGCATCATTAGGCATAGCATGGAAACAGTAACATAAATATAATAATATAAATCCATACTGAATAAAATCAAACAATGACAATCATACAACATATGCAGATCATCATTAAATAGCAGAGGACATTACCTGGAGGAGGCTGAGCCTTGATGTTTCCACTGCCATCACTGAAGTCACCAATACCAGCTTTGTTCACTGCAGCAACACGGAATTCATATTCCTTGCCATTTTGAAGACCCTTGGCTGTGAATTCTGTATCAGGAATCTCTCCAATATTGGCCCTACATGAAAAAATAACAACATCAGAGTCATCCAAGTATCTGAATTTGATGATTACTTATCTATAAAAAAACTGAATGACTATTTGTCATGTTGATGAGTTTCAGACCACTAAAATTAATTTTCTTGATCTCAGTTGATTATTAATAATGATCTCATAATAAGCAAATATGAGTATAGTAATTCTACCAATAATCTTTTGTTCAGCTCACTTGGTCCATTTGTTGTCTCCCTTCTCTCTCTTTTCAACAACATAGCCCTGGATGGGAGAACCTCCATCTTTTCTTGGTGGGCTCCATGTCAATGTGATGGAATCCTCTGTCGTAGCTTCACATTTTGGTGGGCTGGGGGCTTGAGGAGCATCTATGGGACGAATGAAATATCATGTTAATGAACAATTCTAGAAGTGAGCATGAATAAAAATTAATTTTGATTCCTTTTGATCTCCTGGCCTCCATTCTAGTCACATTAAGCTTTATAAATGAAGCTCTGCAATTTTTAAAACTTTTTCCTTGTTAATGACTGATCCTTACTCAGACCAGGAAATACAAATATACACTTAAAGTTGTGCTATCTTTCTACATAATAGGATGCATAAATGAGGAAGCAGGTTTTTGTAATTCAGGAAATGTTAGAGAAAACAAGGAAAACACAAAATGAAAAAAAAAAATGCTTGTAATTCTTTATAATAATAATCTATCAAAGAAAACAAACTTACCAAATGGTAATTTAGCCAAAACAGGTGTCTCTGTTTCCAAATAATCACTGACACCCTGTGGATTCTCAGCCGCCACTCTGAACTCATATTTGGTGCCTGGCTCCAAGTTTCTCACCTGGCATGTAGGCTTGGAGAGGAAACTGCTGACTTTCTGCCATCTGTTGGTGCCAGCCTGGAGGAATGAAAAGGAATGAAACAAATTTTGATATGTTAAAGTTATCACATGTTTGAGATGAACAAAAAAAATCCCCCCATAAATATCCTGAAGATATGAGCCTTTAAGTTTGTAGACAATAGCATTGCAAGTATTAATAACATAACAGCCCTAATCAGTTGACCACTAATGATAACAAGAAAGCAACGCTAATTTCCTAAAAAAAAAAAAAAATGCTTTGAGATGAGTGTTGCAGTTTAGAAGATTAATTCCAAATGACGCTCATTTATGAGTAAACATCAGTTGTATACCATATGAATGATCTGTCTATTACTTGCCTTTCTCTTCTCCACAATGTAGTTGCCAATAGGCTCACCACCATCATCCTTGGGAGGTTTCCAAGTGAGCGTCAAAGATTCTCCATCTATCTCACTTGCTTCAAGTGGTCCACCTGGTGGGCTTGGCTTGTCTGATGTGAAAATTGTCAGGCATAATGTTATAACTGACAAAGCAGAATGGTGCTGATATAGGTTTAAAAAGATATAGAGACACACTGGACAGACAGAGAGACTGACAGGCAGAGAGAGAAACACACAGGCAGATGGAAAGGCAAACACACAGATGGAAAGACAAAGAGATTCGACAGACACTTGGATAGACATAAAAACTGACAGACAGACAGACAGGCAGACAGAATGATAGACAGATATGTATTTACAAAACAGGATCTGAAATCCAATGTCAACAGATTATCCACCTACTATGGATAAGATAATAACATGGAAAATGCCTTAACTTAGACTGAGGCAACTTTCCATTTGTTTTAAAATAGAAATGAAATAGTTTTTCATCACCTGCAGCATATCACCAGTACCACAACTTTTCATGACTGACATTACTAATAAAATCAATTAACAATGGCAATGACAGAAATTAAATGTAAATAACTTGCTACTGAAGTTATTGCTCATCATCTAGGAATGATCTCTGGCTGGTTTATGAGAAAAACAAATTAAAATTCTCCTAAACAAGAGATTATATTTAATATATGTACATACCTAATACATTGACATTGACCTTCAGGGTCTCAGCTCCCTCAGGATTCTTCAGGGTCAGCTGGTACTTGCCAGTGTCATCACGTTTTGCTTTAGCGCAGTGCAAAATGGCATGGTCATCAGTCAACTGAGGGGAAAATAAATGATTCAGGTTTTGAATGAATTATCTTTCAATTGAGCTGTAATTGTAATTACTCAAAATAATCTGAAGTCATGAATATAAAATTTGGCCAATGTTAAGTATAATATATTTGAGATATATATATATATATAAATATACAGTGGAATCCGCGAGAAGTCAACTCACTCAAAGTCAGTTCTCGGTTAAAGTCAACCCCTACCGACAGCCTTGTTGTTTTCCCTTTATATTTTATTAGTCTTATTTCTGATAATGTCAACACCTTCAGCTTAAAGTCAACTCCAAATGACCCACGCTGGCCAACTGACAGCTGTAAATTGTGAAGACAAAGAAAAAAAGTCAGACAGGGAGAGAGAGAGATGCCTTGTTTCGATACATTGTAGCCTGTGGGCCTATTGTGAAGATGCTTGACTCTCTTCACCTGTCTCGCGTTGGCGGGGATACACAAACACACACCCACACAGCAGTTCCAGACTCAGCTCTCGCCTTTCTCACATGTGCTGGGTGAGCCTGCTGGCTGACACACACCCGTTCAGTACAACTGACCACCTTGATACAAGCACATGTTACTCTGAGTGGCACGCTGTTCCACCTTGGCCCTCTTCACTTGCCTCATATTGTGCAAAAATACACAAACAGCTACCCACATTTGACTCTCTTTGCCCAATTTGTTCACACACACACACACACACATACACACACACACACACACACGCACACGCACACGCACACACACACCACACACACACACAGTGCAGAGAGTGCCTGATTTCAGTCACACCTTTAGATCACGTTCATTCCTGCATTCTGCGCTCACTGTGACTAGTCAGCCTATTACTGTTAATAACTTTTATCCTCAGCTCCGTGATCCGAATGTCTGAGAAAAGGTACATCTCAATCTGGACACAAAGTTTTAAAGATGTTCAAGGCAAAATACTGCCACTTCTAGCTTAGAGTTAGGAGGGGGAGTTAAGAGGAGTTGTCAGTTCAAGTTTTTTTTGTAGGGATAAGGGGCATAGACCTAACCCAATAATACACAACACACATTTTGACCCCCTGCCTACCAGAGATTGTGTCCCCTGAAAATGGATAATGTCAACCTCACTTAAAGACAACACTTTTTCTCGGTCCCGAGAGGTTGACTTTAAGTGGATTCTACTGTACATATATAAAATTAACAAAAGACAACTTGGAATCAAAATATGACTGATAGAAAGAAAAGTTCAAATTACAATTGAGTACCACTATGAATTTGCTACTCTTACTTATCTGACTGAATTTCAATTTGTTTTACTTCATACATCCAAACCTTGATAAAAGGAACAATAGAGGATGAAAATGATAGTTCTACTGAAAATGCTAGGCAGGAGAGAGAGCAAAAGGGCACAGCCTTCCCATAAACAATTGATATATTATAGCTTCCTTACTGCTTACAACAACTCACGTTCTGCAAATTTTGCAAAGTTTGTAATTCATAGTTATTTTTTCAAATGTCAAATTGTTATTATTTTTTTTCTATTTACCCAAATTTTTCTTTGCATCCTTGGAGAAGTGTGGAGATATGGAATTATGAAAAATTTACACATTCTTTCTCCTTGTGATTGTCACATAAGTGAAAAGAAGTGCGGCATATGTAAAGAAAAAATACAATTAAAAGACAAACTCATGCATTTTTAAAGGTAATAAAATCTTGGATATCAATAGTTTGTATGTCCTGTTCATTCTTCTGGACAAACGTACTGTCATTGTGACTCTTGGAGCATCTGAAATTGTGTCACCATCCAATGTCCAGTCCGCTGTGGGCTTGGGAAATCCACTGTAAGGTACTTTGATAGTGAATTCCTGGCCTGCTTTCACATTAATGTCCTTAATACCAGTGGCATCAAGCTTCGGTTTTTCTGTGATAAAAAAATGGCAAAATCTGTCATATTCTCATTTCAATATTCTGGAATGAATTTTGTTTCATTTAGGGTGGGATGGGGGATAGAAGGAATGGCCAGTGAAATCTCAGAATGCCATTTCATCTTGGACAAAGACTTTGTGGCAGATGAATGGATGGTCATATTAAGTCTTTATATACAACTCCAGCAACAGCTTTAAAAGACTACACTTGTTACTATGTACACTTTTAGAATCTTGCTTTTCATGGACCACCTAATTTTCTCTTTCTATATACATCACTATATCTGCTCATCTATTCCTTCTTGGAAAATTTCATCTTGGTCTATGGTGGTCTATGAAATAATACTGTGTAGATAAAGAAATATTAATATATTTTCATGGTCATGCTAATATATTTAAATATTTTTTATATTACAATATTTTTTGAGTTATCACAGGGAAAGTGCTGAAGATTCATCATTTAATGTTTGGTTTAAAAATTGAATGAGCTTTGCAGTCAAACATGGATAGTTACTTTGTTACAATTCGTTGATACTTACCTGGTTGATTGGCAGCTGTGATTGAATTGGTAGGTTTGCTGGGTTCACCAAGTCCAGCAGCATTTTCAGCCCTTATGCGGAACTGATACTCCTCTCCTTCCTCCAAGTTGGGAATAGTTGCACTCAACTGGTTGGCTGGCAAGCTGGCACACTCTATCCAGTCCTCACCCTTCTTCTTCTTCTCCACCACATAACCAGTCAGTTTGCTGCCGCCATCACTGGTTGGTCTTGTCCAAGACAGATCAACAGAATTCTTGGTGATCTTGTCCACATTGGGTTGACTAGGTGAACCAGCAGGGACTGCATAAAGATATATACAAAGAAACTATATAAGAACAATGGTTTCAGTTTCAAAGAATCAGAATTCATCATTACAAAATTAGTTTTAAAGAAAGGTTGAAAGTACCTGTGAAATGTTTGAGTCATTTTTTCTTTAGCTGTTGAAAATTAATGACAGATTTCCATCTGCTACTAAAGTTTCATGTTATTTTCAAATCTACTCAGTTAGCAATTTCTTTGATATGTTACCATAAATGCAATATGACTTTTCTCTCATCATTTTATCAAAGTTTCTTAGCAGCAAATTTAATTAAGAAAAATTCAAGGTCTTTGCAAAAACTCACAGATGGGATCCCTGACAACATGCTTGGGCGTCACCTTGCTTGGCTTGCCAGGACCACCATCATTGACTGCCATGACCCTGAATTCATATTCTGCTCCTTCATTCAAGTTGACGACAGTGAAAGCTTTTTCAGGTACTGGAAAGATTGTTGCTTTTTGCCAATCTTTGCCTCTTTCTTTCTTCTCAACCATATACCCTGAGAATCAGATAACATGAAAATATCAGCGGTAAGACATTAAAAAATCATCTTTTTTTTTCTTTCATATACATCTTAAACTAATTCAGCTTAGAATGTTATTACATATAGCATGCTAACAAATTGCAATAAAGTTGAAATTGGACATCTGGTCCTATGTCTACTTTACTTTGCCATCAGCTTTAAGCTCCTTTGGCATATCTTCAAGTTAATTCTGATTATTGCAACAAAATGGCATTCATTTTCTCTACAGTTCAAAGCCTATTAACTCCAGCATAATATACTGTAAAAAAAAAAAAAGCAATGAAATTTACTGTGGCTGAAATAGTTATCCTTCTTAGCTTGAGAATAGCAGAAATGATAATACTTTTATCTGAAAATATTAGCGGTTATAGTATAAAATCTGTATCATCAACTTAAGTTTACCCTTGATTGGATTGCCACCATCACTGACTGGTTCCTTCCAAGTCAAGGAGACAGAGAATCTGTCAAACTTGCTGATTTCAAGGTCTCTTGGAGCCTCAGGAGGATCTGAAATAACACATATGTAACAATTTAACAATATGACATGCTGCTGAAGCATATTCCAAACAACACTTTGGTAAACAAGCTGTAAAGGTCTGTGGATCCTTCTGTGTCAACTCAAATGTAGACTCCACACCTTCTATGAGTAATCTGCCAATAGACATAGACAACTGTCATTAATTGAGATATCTTTACCCCTCCCTCCTACCTTTCCTTACACCTACCAAACCCAACACATAATTTTAACACACCTAGTTTCTCAGGACAAATCGGATGTAGATGTATGGATTTTATCATACCTGTGTCAACGAAGAAACAAGGAATAAAATTTGGAGTTCACATTCCTCAAGCAACCATAAAATGAGCCTTGTCATCGCTGATTCAGTCAGCCTTATTATCAACCTCAATTTATGTATTTATGCCACACTCATAAAAAGGAAACAATTTCTCATTCCTACCAAAGGGGTTCTTCATGGTGATGAACTGGCTCTCCAGAGGTTCACCAACTCCATAAATGTTCTCAGCCTTGACTCTGAACTTGTACTTCTTGCCTTCCTTGAGGTTCTTGCACTGAATGCTCTCATTGTTCACCAGACCAGGAACTTTTTCCCACACATTGGAACCTTCCTCACACTTCTCCACAATATAGCCTGACATGAACAGGAACCCAAAAAACCCTTATACAGAAATATGTTTTGGTTGTTGTTAGCTAGATGCGAGTATGATAGATCTATTCTTTAGACTGTCTTTAATTACTAATTTTATGATGAAAAATTTAGTGTGCATGTGGTAAGCGCAAAGAAAAAACATGCCATGATATTGGCCATGATAAAATAAATATGATGTGAAGGATTCTGAAGAAGATCTAAATGAAAATCTAAATTCTGAACTCAAAGTCTATTGTAAATTTATCCATAATCATACAATATTGTTGAAGAAAAGGGAGACTATATCAGACAACAACAATAGCTAGAAGGCATCTTCTGATAATAATGTCACAAAGATAGACTGAAAAAGTAAATAAAGACAAAGTCAGGAATGGGTGGTTTATAGTGTGTACCTGTCACTTCAGCTCCGCCGTTATCAGTAGGAGGTTTCCAAGTCAGCCTGCAGCCCTCAGCTGTAACATCTTTTGCTTCAATCGGTCCTTCAGGCTCTCCAGGTTTATCTATGAGACAATATTTGACATGATTTCTTCCCACAAAATGTATTATGTGATTCTAGTGAATCAGCAAATATAATCATAAACACTGCTAAAAGAGGAAAGAATGATAAGCAATTGAACTCACATCCAGAGAGTTCAAAATTAATAACACACATGTGACAAATGTATTAAAATTTAATGCAAAGTCCCTATCTTTAGCTAACATATGGTCATCCTTAAATGACTCAGATGCATATGGTAACATAAAATAGTTTATTCATGACAATAAAAATATCTCTATGGTGATGATTTGTTTTGAATGTTCCTCTGAAACCCCACATTTCATGAAAGGTTGTTCATAACATGCTTTTCTGCAATACCTAAAATGAAAGACATTATATATGAGAAGACAATGATCAGTTACAGCTAATGTTAACAAAATACTGCTTAAGAAAATCAATAAGGAAAATTGTAACTGACAACATCTATTTGAGACAATAGTGGTAAGACAATTGGTAGGAAACAGCCTGAAAGTTATTACCTAGAACCACAACAGCAATGTCTGCTGTATCTTCACCAAATTTGTTGGCCACTTTGATGGTGTATTTGCCACTGTCGCCTCTCTCAGACTTAGGAATGTGCAGTTTAGCCTCCTTTTCATCACTGGTCAGCTCAGCCTGTAAAGTGATGAAAGGTAATACAATAGCATGTTAGTTTGTCTAGATACAATCTTATCAGAATTCCACTAAAGAATGCATTTCTCTATGGAACATCCTCATACTTAGTAAACAAAATTATTCTGTATCACTGAATATGAATTGTGTTGCAACTACTCACAAAAAAATATGTTACAGATGGATTCATTAACGTGTAAATAAAGTTCAATCTGTTCCAAAATAATTCATTTTCAGCTGTACATAAACAAAAAGAAAAGGTCTATTACCCATTCCGTCATAGCAATTTAGTTTTCTATAATATCTGTCAATGAAATACCTCCTTTCCATTTTCAGATTAAGAGTAACATTTGTCAACATTAATTGTTTGTTCAATAAATATATAAAACTCCACTTACCCTGGTACCAACAGGTTTGCCATTCTTCTGCCATTCCACAGTTGGCTCTGGAGCACCACAGATACCCAAGTTGATGTTAAGTGGTTCTCCAGCACGTACACGGATTTCTTTGGCTCCAAACAAGTTGTCTAGATTGACTTTTGGGGCCTCTGTGTTTGGCAAAAGGAAAAAAAAACAAAGCAAATGGAATGATATAAAAAAAACTCTTTTAAAGAATACTTTTTTCTTTTCTGTATCACCTCTACGTATACAACTGGAATTTCTGCCATGAGATCATCACACAAAAGATGGTAAATAGAAAAATAACTCTCAGTTCAGTTTCACTCACTTCATAGTTTATATTATTGGTGTTCAGCAGATGGAGAAAAATCCCCTCTTTTCCTCACCACCTATACTCCCTCCCCCTCCCATCTTCCCCCTCCTTCCCCAACCCCCCCCCCCCAAAAAAAAATAAAGTCACTTACATATAAAGCAAAGATTTAAAACGGCTCTCTTACAGGCTGAAGAATCAGACATATACTGTTCAGCATTACTATTCATAAAATGAGCCTCCTGAACACGATTCATGTACCATTAGTTACCTTTGAGTGGTTTAGCAGGAATGGGTGCAGTCACTGAGCTGGGTTCTGATGGGCCAGCAGCATTGATAGCATATACCCTGTATTCATACTCTTTGCCTTCTTGCACTTTTTCATCCTTGAATGTGGGCTCCTAAAAAATATTATTAGATAGACAATTACAATCTTCTGATTCACAATTGCCTGCAATAAAGGCAGTATATAAAGAAAAGACTTGGATCTGAAAAAACTTTACCATGTTAGAAAGTGTTGTATGCTTATCATGATATCAGTCATTTCAGACAAGAGCATGAGACTGACTGCACAGATAATTTTGCTCACCAATTTAAAATTGACATTCATTCACAAATGATAAGCGATATAATGTATCACATCACCAGACTTCTGATACTATAAATACTAAAAAGAAGTAACAGAGTCTCTCCAGTAGTCTAATTCATAAAGGAATTATTAGTCCCGGTTTATTTCCTTTCTCACGTCCCATGTGCTATTTCTAAATAAAATCAACCCAAAGTGGGGTTTATACTTACTGGCACAGGTGTCTTAGTGACTTTGATCCATCTGTTAGTCTTGGGCTCCTTGCGTTCAACATCATATCCTGTGATAGGTGCACCACCATCATTAGAAGGTGGCTCCCATTTCAGCTCAATGAAATTGCGATCACGATCTACAACCTCAGGTTTCCCGGGGCGATCAGGTGCATCTATTATCAGAATGATGAGAATGAAGCAGAAGAAATAAAAAGGTCAGAATTGCAGAGTGTAACAAAAATAACTGCCTGATGAGGAAAGCTTTAACAATATCAATTTTTATTAGAGAATATGTGATACTCTAATTTAAAAAAAAGGAAACAAAAACTGAGATAATCAGAATATTTTTTGATCACAGAAGAGGTAAAAACTCCATTATATTGTTCACCTAATGCATGCAAAATTATTATTGTTTGATTCCTCTGTTTTTAATTTTTTGTGATTTCATTTTTATGTTCTCCTTACAACAACTTCAACAAAATGACAGTGGCTTTTTTTTTCTGAGCATTTTCTGGAGATTCACAAGATCATTCATGTCTCAATCTCAGATGTACATCTGTTAGAGTTATCTCTTAGGTACGCAGATTAATTACCATATGGATTCTTGGCTTTGATGGGATTCTCTAGTTCCAGAGGAGCACTGTCACCATTAGGACCTTCAGCAATAACCCTGAACTTGTAATCATGACCCTCTTGCAATTTGGGTACCACACATTTGTTGCCCTGGACTGTAGCAACTTTCTCCCATTTGCCCTTGTCCATATCAAATTTCTCAACACGATAACCACTGTGAGACAGATATTAAAATCAGTTAATGCCATACAATTTGTTATTGTTATTTTTTTTTTTTAATAAAAACACTCGCGAATATAGTCAAGAAAAATGTTTGCTGATGCTGAAATTTTCTAAGAAGACATATGGGGAAACAGATTCAATTTTTTATTGAGGCAAGATGTATTTAAATAGCAAGGAATAAAAGCTAATTTCAACCCTTTTCTTGCCCAAATTGTTTGAAATGGTGTTAAACCTGCTTGAAAAAACCTATTTGTGCCCTACCATATAAAAGGAGACAAGATTATTCTTGCAGTATCTCTGATGAATGTTAGTTTAGTTAAAGTCTACAAAAAAAATAAAATTAAAGTCTGTTGCATGCAGTGTGCTTGGCTTGAAATGTTATACTTGAGATCGCTGCCGCCATTATCCTCAGGTGGTTTCCAGGTCAAGGTGGCACTATCCTTGGTAATATCCTTAACTTCCAGAGGTCCTCCAGGTCTGCTTGGTGGTCCTGACATACAAGCAAAAAAAGAGAAATTTGTGGTATATCTCATACTTTAAATTATCCCTGATTCCATCTATTTAACATACGTTTGTTTTTTTCGTTTATTTTTTTTTTTTTTTGGCAAGACAAAAGATGGGTTGACTTTCCATGTATCTTAAGTGAAAAGATCAAGATATTTTGTGGCATTGTTTACATTTCATTTTCAGCTTCCATATGATCAAACCTTGATCATGTAGTGATTCAGAAATGAGTTCACTGCAATGAAGAAGGTGTTGGGAAATGATCTCCCAACAATCTTATTTGTTATTTAGTACTTCTGAGGGCCAGCTGAAGAGAGGATGTGTAACATCTACTTTTGAGAGACCTTAATGTTTTTAGACAACTCAAAAAATATCATCTGTAAAGGTCACTTTCCATTAATTTGAAGCACTACTTTGCAAAAACATGGTCTCACAATCATAAAGTTAAGAACAAACTGAATAGGACAAATTCATACCTAACACCACAACATTAACAGTGGCAGTGTCAGAGCCATGCTTATTGGCTACTGTCAGAATGTACTCTCCGGTGTGCTTGCGAATACCATCAGTGCAGTTCACTGTTGTTTCTTTGGGCTTATTTATGATGTCAATTGCATCAAATTCTTCCAAAGGCACATTCTCTTGTTTCTGGAGAGATAAATTGTTAATGAATACCTATCCATTGGTATTTTTAACCACTTTATCTCTTGTGAGATCAAAGTAGCCCCTATTTCCTGTATAACAAATCAAAAGGAAGAGTAAAAGTACATAAAATACAACACTGTGATTTATCATATCAAATGAGTAATATCAAAAGCATCTTAATATACCGTAAAATGTATCAAAATTATTTTAATTTGGAAGTGTAAAAAAATCATCAAAACTCGTTTTAGACTCTCTCACAGAAATGAAAAAGATTTGTTGCAAGAAATGAAAGAAGAATTTGAAGCATAAAATTATCACAGTTTGATGATTTGAGGAAATTTATTGTAGACAATTATCACTTTGGGAAAGTCTCACAAAGTTTCAATGTGTACGTTTAAAAAGAATATATGTTTAAAACGGGAAAACTAAATAACAAGATAGCTAACTATCAGTGAGTATTTTTTGCACAAGTGACCTGGGATCAGGCTGATTCCATACCTGGAAAAGAATTATCTTACAAAATGTTCTTCAATACTTATATCTATAAAATCTTATCAGAACATTCTGCTTAAAATCAGTTTGGTGATTATAGGAATGTCAACCATAAAGCCACCACTTGCTATTCTCTAACACCAAAGATTGACAAATCATGAATTTTGAAACAAACACAAAAACACTTTGATATAGATTCTAATCTAAAGCACACATTAGAATCTAATCTACAAACACACAATTAATTCTTCTTGCTTGCACAAAACATACATTTCTTTAAATCTCACACAGTGAGATTTTCACAGAAGATTCACAAGGCAAGCAAGGCTTGTAACAAAGACAAATAATGCATGAAATGGGTCAGTGAAATGTTATCACTAAGTTCATGGTATGATAGCAAATTCCTTATTTTTGGAAATTGCCATTAATGTTACTCACAACACACTGAGACCAGGTTTACTTGAAAGACCACAAGAACAGATCAGAGCAGCACTGTGTGCACCTTCCAGATTTCTTAAGACGTCACAACACAAAGAAGCCAAAACAAGCTCCCTCTAAGCAGCAGGAATGGGACAGACATAATGAGGACTTCTAACACAGCACATTCAGAATTTTAAAAAAAGACTAAATAATTTATATTTCCAGGTTTTGGGTTTTTTGTTTAAAATGATGGAATGTTTAGGCAGGTGGGGCTGGGGGAGAGGAGGAGGGGGGGGGGGGGAGGAGGGAGGGGGATTATGAA
>JBCEWB010061753.1:25462-50164 GCA_039654565.1 Peronia peronii
TTTGTGTTGCGGTTCAGCGACACATCAGCACGATTACGGCTAAATTGTGTCAATGTTTACACGTCAAGAAGAAAGATAGGTATGAAGTTCACTAAATTTATCATCTGGATTGTTATTTCATTTTTGAAAATCACCAAAATTTTTACAGATTTACTTTTGAAATTCTGAGACAATAAGACAGAGATTGAACAAAACTTACATCTTCTGACTTATGTTATCAAAGAAGAATACCAAGCAATTTGAAAAATCATTACACTATTGTGACATATGGAATGTTACAATGCTTACTCTGATTACAAGTCCTCTATACTGCTGCTAGCATAAGTCACAACATAAAATACAGTTGTAATACGTGCTGAAACATTGATCCAGAGAGAAAATATGTGCAAGTTACAGCTCTTAGAGTGATAGTTTTATAATAAGAACATAAATTTTTATTAATTAGCTAAAGTGGGCCTTAAATAATCATTACCTGTACTTCAAGAAAACAGTGCTCACCACTTGCATAATAACAGAAGTGGAAGTCTGACTTTGCCTTTAAACAACTCCATATTAGAAAGTACCTCTTTAGCCAGAGATGCAGTAATATGCATCAAAGAATGGCATCAAAATTTGTTATTCAGCAAATTTTGTGATGTTGTACATTAACACTTGGGTTGCATGGATCGATATAAGTATGCTAAAAATGAACACTGTTTCCTTTCCTTTTTATGTTTTGAAATAGTAAGACAAGACAGTGTGCTCAAACACAAGCACACATGGGAAGCTCAGACAGTAAACACACAAGACAGTAGTACAAGTCTGTGCTTGCCCAAAGACCATGCCAACAAGAAGGCATACAATACACAACAAGGCATGTGTAACTAAAAAAATGAGTAAATAAATAAATGAATAAATTAATGAATAAAAATAACTAACTAAATAAATAGACAAACAGATAAATGTAAGGAAAGTACATTAGAATATAACAGTGATCAGAAAGCTTATTTTGCATTCAGGGTCTATATTTCTAATGAAAGTCAGCCTGACAGTTGTTGACTGTGAACTAGCTTCAAGGCCACCTATGGCAAAATGCTAGATGTACTGGACATCAGTTGAAAATGTGATTCCCTAAAATTTAATCCATGCACACCCATCCTGTTGTTTGTGACATAATTTCTTCATATGGCAGAATAAACTGAACCATTAGCCTGAGATCTACATTAACCAGGACAGCTTAATAAAGACATACGATAATTATATAAATGCTCTAGATACTGATAACAGCCCTAAGTAAATAAATCAAGCATGTGTTTTATAACATTTACATACTTGGGAACATAAATATAACTAACAAAGAAAAATCTAAAAATAAAAATAGAAATAAATTATAAGTATAAATAAATTATATGTGATAGGTGACCGTAAAATCAGGCAAATGAGTAAACAGTGAATCTACACATAAAACATCAATATGTAATCATTTCCTCACTTGTCCATCTTCGTCCTCCTAGTGATAAAGGCATAAAGTAAAACAATGATTAACCTCATTGTTTCAAAAACAGAGACACACACATATAGATACAGACTATTGAAATATCTGTTTGGTCACTTATACATGAAGTGTTGTATGAACATACAGGACACATGGATAGATAAACTCATGAGGTAGTATTCTTTGGTGTAAATCATGAAGTTAGTCTTTTAAATTGAAACAATGTAAATAACTAGGCAATGATTAAAAAAATAGAGGAAGTATTCCTTTATAATATAATTATCACTTTTGTATCATATCTTGTTATGAAATAATCTATTAATATTTAAAAACCTTAGTCATTTTCTTTTTAGCAGAAAATTTAGGCCCGGGGTTTAAGAATTTAGAGTTTTCCTTTTTATGGCCAATTATCCAGATATTTCAGGAGCTTTTTGAAATGCTCATACACCATCCTGATACTGCAGTGATCAAGGATTTTCTTGCCAATTTCTGTATTCAAAAGGAATCAATGTGCTACAGTACTGGCACAATAAATTCGAATATTGGAGATAATGAAAATAATACAAATTTACTTTCATTTCTGTGGTTTGTGCTCATTTTATGCCAGTATAATATCATTTTGTGCTTACTATGACATCAGTAAAATAAGAGTTTTTTTCCCCAAAAAACTGGGTGCAGTCAGATTGCAGGGTCAGGGAGCCAAGGTTCAAAGAATTAATTAAATGTCTCATCATGATTTAAAAAAAAACAAAAGAAAATAAGAAATTACCTAGTCAAATGACCTATTTCATGCTGATCACTCAGTGATACCCATTTTTGTGCATTCAAACCACCTGAGACTATCAAATTGACACTCTAACAATAAAACCATAACAGTCTTGAAAAATCACAAATTCATCTTCTTATCTGTTCATGCTATTTATTCTAAAGCTTGCACATCAAACAAACTTAGCTGAGGATGTTCCACAGAGAAATAACAAACAAGACAACATCACCATACCACTGAGATATGGATTGGAAGACAAAATGGAAATCTGGCCTGCTCAAGACAAAGCACAAACAAACACAAGCAAAAATGTCCCTAAACAGTAAAAATGCTTATCAATTATCTGTATTGAAACATTTATTTTATCAGGTTTCAGCTTAAAGGATATGTTAATGTTTGATGAGATGATAATGATTTTGCTTGATGAAAGGATGTAACTGATCATTAAAAAAAAATATATAAATTATTATATATAAGTCATCCTTTTCTTTAAATGTTTGATGGAATATAAAGAGTAGAATCACTCTTAACCCATGAGCTAGCTGCAATGATCATTGCATTCAGAGAGAGCTATAGATTTATTACAGATCCTCTCACTGTAATCTTTATTGTTCGTTTGTTTATGATGAATGATGTGATTTAGAGACCAATAGTTTAAAAAAATAAGTATGGTAAGTGCAAAATGAACAGCGTGGCACAGAAAAAAAAATCTGTATCTACAGGAAAACTAATCACAAATGAATTCACACACTTACCCCTTTAGGACCCTACATAAATGCAGTGTAAATGTATTAATGACAGGAACAGGCTGATGATTCTAACAAATTCTTCTGAACACACTGGCACATTTGCCACAAAATGATAAGCCACATTATTAAAAACACAGCCCTGACTGGCCAAATAAATAACCAATTCTGGCTAATGAAGAACTTTAATTGTATAAGTCTTTTTTTCTCTTTTGTATGATCAAAAGAGGAAATTAGACATTTTCACAGTAAATGATTGTCTTGTTTTAGGGTGCATGTTATAAAGAGGAAGGGAGTAGAAGTCATGACTGCACATAATGAGGAAACATATTTGTCAGAGGAAAATTTATAACACTCACTATGGTTAACATTAAATAAAATGGTGAAAAACTGAATTTAAAGGATTTTTTGGTAAAACAGCAATGATATCCACACAATGAGTTATCACATAGATTGACATATATCATTGGCAAGTAATGTCTTATAACTAATGAAGATATACTGCCTAACTAACCATAGTGTGTAAATAGCAAAAGTGGTCAGATTATGATATAAAGTATTTTATTCATTGATTAATGAGGCAAGAATTTATAGGTTCAAACTTCTTTTCTCTTCAGAGATAGTGCAGAGTTTTTCAGATGACTTCCACTGGCAAAGATTCATCTAATATAAGCCAGTCAAGTTGAAATGTTACATGAAAAAAAAAAAAAGAGTGCATAGAAATCAGTCTGCAAACTTGCAAAGAATGGAGCATTTATGGATGTTTTATCTTTGCTTTTAAATAGGCAGAGTACTGAATGCAAGGCATTACAGACATATAAAAGCAAATATGTATCTTCCAAATATAAAAAAAAGTTGTAACACTGTGTTTTTATGGGAAGAAAATAAAAAAAATAAAATTATCGTATATCACAATGATGTATTTATTTCACACAGGGTAATATGGTAAAAGGTTTTCATATAAAATGTTAGAATTTGAAAGTCATAGAAAAAAGTATGCGAGTGTAGATGAGGGAAAATGGAGAAAACCTGCATGGATTGTGACCAAAGAGAAAACTCAAGGGTCCTAAGAAAGACTATTTTAGGACATGTGAGATTCAAAGTTAGACCTGGTTCAAATTTCACTGTATCTGATTAAAAAGAACGGCAGAAACATTCAAATTTCAGACATAGAGTTATATAAAACATACCACGTTCTTCACCACCCATGTGGCTTGAGGTGCTGGTTCTCCCACATAGGTAATGGGACCAATAGTGAACTTCTGACCCACTTTGATCCTGATGTTCTGTGGGACAGTTCTCTGGTCAATCCTGGGTTTGACTGTGACAAAGAATACACAGGTACACCCAACATTTCCTTTCAGCAGTCATTTCTCATTGGCATTAACACTGGTAAATATAAGCTTTTACTTGCCATGCGATAGCTAAGAATGAGAATGGGAAACTCTTCCACCTGATTCATTTTTCTACAACACATGGAAAAGTATCTATTTTTATGAAATGTATTATATGCCAAACAAAATTAAGTCTGAGGACTAACATGAGCAAGCCATCTAACAATGTGATGAATATATATTCCTATGAATACAAACCACAAAGCAGGTCATGAAATTACAATCAACAGTTAACAAGGCTTATCTTCTCTTTGGCATTATTATTTGATCAACAGAACCATAATTACTTTGTCATCATACACTGCCAAATCTCTTGAGCTAGATAATATGAGGATGACAATTTGATCAGGTTAAACAGAATGAATTACCAATTATTTAATTTAATGTGCTTGTCTTGTGTAACTAGCAAAACATTTCAAAACAACCATGTTATTCTGCTTTGGCATGTTACATATATTTGATTTAGCGGGGCTAGGAGGGAAAATAATTCTCATCTGAGTACTCACCCTTCCTGGACTTGCAGAGCACTGGTTGTGAACATTCACTAGGTTCTGAGGGTCCTGCTTTGTTATTGGCAATGACACGGAACTCATATTCCTTGCCTTCTTTAAGGCCTTTCACTGTGCCCTTGTTGTCTGGACCCACTTCTGCTCCCTGCAATGCACACAATAATATGAGATGAAAAATTTTGAAAGATAAATCATCTAAAAATATGGCATTATACAATTTTGACAAAGCAATGTTGCATGGGAATATTTTAAGCTTGCTAGTTTAAAGAACTTTATGCAATATTTCTTTAGATTGTACACTGTGTTGCATTTTAGACATTCTCTTCTAATCTAAAAAGATGGATGGTTCTGATTTATTATAGTTTTCCAACAAATACTCCTTTTCTGTTTTTGTTCTCACTGGCTATAGGTAATACAGGCAATTGAAAGATTCTGAAATTGTTATATAATAATAAAGAAAGTTCCATTTTGAACCAGTATAAAACTTTTCCCACTCTGTTCAGTTAAATGATTATCATGTGTCTGGATGTAATGAGTCAGATTTCAAGAAGGGCTTTGCAGAGAAAATTGGATTTTACTAATCATGGGTTCACAGAGCTTAACTTCGCACATGAAGATCTCAACATTGAAAAGTCATAGCTAAATAAGGTTTTCATCATAGTAAAGTAAATCCCTCTTCCTTTCAATGGACAATAACAACTGCTGACATGAAAAATTTGACATCCAACTCATTTAACGTGGTCCTGTGACATTTCATAAATTCAAGATGGTCACAGCTTATAATGCAAACATACCTTCTTCCAATCTTTGTCAGTCTGTCCTTTTTCTCTGTACTCCAGAATGTAGCCACTGACTGGTGCTCCATTTTCTTTCTCTGGTGGGTCCCACTGAAGCTCTGCATAATCTTTATCATAGTCAATAACCTCTGGTTCACCTGGTGGGCTTGTAGGATCTGATCAATAACCAAAAAAAAAAATAAGAAAAAAAAATCTAAGTGTAAAATCTAATGATTCAATATGACCTCCAATAGTTCACTTTTGGGAATGTGAAAAACACATATTTCCAGAATGACAGTGGTACCTGTCACCTGACAATGCTACAGACATACCATACACAATTAAAATGTATCTTTGTAGTTGCTTTGATTACATATTAAAGCTAAAAAAAACCAAACAAACAAAAAATTAAAATATTGGTCAATTAGTTAATATATAAAAAAAGATTTTTCCACATATTACATTGTATATGATTAATTCTTATTTGAGTGGAAACGGATAACTTATCAGACTTTATTCACCCCAGGGGTCCTTGGCCAAGATAAATCCATCAGATGGTAATGGTTCACTGACGCCTTCAGAGTTGACAGCAGAGACTCTGAACTGGTACTGGTGACCAGGTTCAAGGTCACAGACATCTACTTCCATGTCATCTGTCTCGCACACCTACAATGTTAGATAATGAGGCTTGTGTATCATTCAAAGGACAAAATATGGGGGAAAACGTCATCTTCATTTTGAAACAAAAAAATCTTTATTTATTTTTTAAAAATAATCCAGTTGCTACATTGTTACCTATTAATTCAAATTGTCATAAGATACATATAATTTTTCAAAAAATGTCACACATTTTAAATTAACCATTTCTCCTGCCAGCCAATTTCTTATTGAGATAACCACCAGTAAGGAGGTTGAAAGATGAAAAATAAATGAGTAACGCAGTCAATTTCTTCCTTTTGATAGGCATATGAAATATGAAACAAACATTAAGAAGAAGAAAACCATCACTTTTCTTCCTTTGATTTGAAATGGATGAAAAGCTAATATTTTCATTACATCATGAATTGTTCAGAATTTTCTGATGTTTATGTTTCAAATAAAAAGAGCAAAAATAATTTGTTCTTCTTTTTCCATGTATGTTTTTTGCTTTATGAGCACAGTCAAAAGGAAGTAGTTTGGCTGTTTGAAAAAATGGCTCATAATTTGTACAGTGGTGATGCAAACAAACAGTAGGACAGACGTTTATCAAAGAGATAAAGAAGGAAATTTATCCCAAAATATTTACATAGTACAATATAGGTTTCAATGAGTACTCAATGAGTTGTTCCATGCATACCTTCACCCATTCCCCCTCTTTAGCAGCGTCCATCTTCTCCACAATGTAATGGGTGATAGGTGAGCCACCGTCATCTTTGGGTTTGTCCCACAAGAGGGCACAACGGGTGGAATAGATGTCCACAACATCCAAGGGACCCTCAGGACGGCCAGGAACATCTGGTCATCAAAATTTTCATAATGAATATTGGCTCTCAGATGCCAATAATGTTTGGCCGTTTCTAACAGCCCATGAATAAGTGTAACTTCAATAGAAGAAGAATTGTAAAAGCTGATGTTAGCTTTAGCTTCATGCAACTTATGTAACACAAAAGTGGACCAGTAAATCCAGCTGACTCCTTTTTAGCTTAAACTGGCTATGAGTATTGGAATTTGTGTTTAAGATATTATAAAACTGAAATCATATGCTGATCACAGAAACAAAATGATTACAGTTCTCTAAACTCAAGTGTGTTTATATTGTCATATGTGACAATTTCAATAAGCTTATTCAAAACTTACATCAATCAGTTCTGCTGATATTAGTAAATCAAAATAAAATATTTCCCAGGGAAGGTTATTATAAACAAACAATATTTCATGGGCAAAGTCACAAATTTGGAACAATGACGGAATAAAGCACATTGAATTTTGATGCAATCAAGCAGCAGATTAAATATGTATGTATGACAAAACCATAGAGAGTGTGATCAAATCAGAATATAGCAGAGACAGATATATGAAATAAGAGACATTTTACATTCAGCAGTAAGCATTTCTAACTAAACATAGCCACAAAAGAGGAACAAGAGGGATGGCAGCCTCTGTGTCATATGACATATTCCACACAGTACAGAATAACTTTGGTGAAGTAAGTCACTTTAGAAGAGAATGTACCTAATTTTCAAATGACAGTGTCAACAAGTCAAAAAAGCCAAATTTGAATGGTGTGTGTCATATGAGGGCAAATGCCATTTCCACACATATAACTGTCAGCATAATGGATATGCCATCTAATAGGTCACAGCATATTCTTCATAAAATTCCAAGCATGGGTGAATGCTGTCAGAAATGATATTTAAAAGTAGCATAAACATATCAAAAAGTATGAGAATGGCATTAAATTTTGCAACAGGTATTGATATGAGTCTATAATAGACATTTTTTTCCTGCTTATATATATTAATAGTTCAACAGCAAATTTAATTTATAACTTTGGTTTCTTAGACCACAGTTTTCCTTGTTTGTCATTGCCTTACTCCTGAACTCAGACAGAACTCAAGCAAATCCTGAGAACTATGAGACTGGGCATTCTTAAAACATTCTCTTGATCTAATTTTCGTAAAGACTTTGTAACATCTACTACAATACTTCAGACAAGAGGATTCTGTTTTTTGTTCATGGATTTTTGAACATGAAAACTGTATTTTGGATCTTGAACTTCATAGATTGTAATTTGGATTAATCATAAACCAACCAATCAGCAGTAAAAAAATGTAGCAAATTCTCTCAGTTCTCATAAAGTATAGAACTAGTGAACAGGGCACTTCTTCAGTGCACAAGTTTTGAATAGGAATGACAACATGCTGTGCACAGTTTTTAAATAAATCTTTCATGTGGGCATACTCTGTTCATTGATCATCACTTTTTTAATGGCAAGGCTTTATTCAAACCTCCCCCAGCCATATGTATTTTTGAATAATGACCCTAGTCTTGTAATATTTGGTGCCAAATTTTAAGAAATTCCATGGATTCTGAGTCATTAGGATTAAGTAACTTGTTTACAGACTATTCTATAAAGATGGATCTCAACTGACAAATTCCAAAAATGAGAATATGAGAATAGTGTTATGCAGATGATACACCACACAATGACTTTGTGAAAATGGGAATTAGCCCAGTTAGAGATACTTTCCATCAAATCCCTTCATGCTGTTGGGTGACATCAAAAGATGCAGTTAACACAAATATATTTACATCAGAAGTGTGTATTGATGAACTTATTATCATGATTGTATAATATGGTCAAGTTTCAAGCACTGACTCTCTTAAACAACATCCTTTTTCTGATGCCATCTGATCATGTTGATTCATTTCTCAGTCTAAATGTTTCTTTCTTATACTTGTTTTTATACTGAATCACAGCAGTTATCATCCATCTCATGAAGCAAAGAACAGTCTTTTCTATGAAGAGAGGAAAAATTTGATAGCTTAGAGAATATACCCTGAGAAATGTCACTCCATCAGGAAGAATGAAAGAGGAAACACCACAATACTCATGGAGCAAACAGAGGAATGCAGAGAGAACTAAAGCCAATTTCAAATACATAGATTTAAAGCTCTCGGAATACACATAGCAAAATGATGCAACAAACAAATAATACCTAGTGGACCTGAAAAATTTGAACAAAATTGTTATGAGGTTAGTTTTATTATAGAATTCACATGTTAATGATGTGATCCCCCCTTTAGCAGATGAGAAAAATGGTTTGCAATGGAGGTGGCATAATTAATACTGAATTCAATAAATGAGGAAAAGAAATGAGTAAAATGAGACATTAGGTTAATGAGCAAAATCACAGCTTGTTCATTCTCATAAAGCACAACAATGTTGAGGATGCTAGGAGTTTTATTACTTCTATCAAAACTAGAAACCAGTTTGGGGGCAAGGGATCCTTTTCCTGAGAGTATTTTTGAATGCTTGAACTAGGGACTTTTAAAGCTTCAAATTCGAATTCAGCATACTCTAATTAAAGGAAAAGTGAAAATATTTTAGTTTTGTTTCCAGTTGCCATGGCATATTGAATTTTGTGTTTTGACAGTTAGCTGTTTTCAAAGTCTAAGGCTCCTAGAGTATTAAATATAATCGTATGAAATCTTGCACATTAATGAAATCTCTCTATATAAAAAGTAACATGCATTTATTTTTTCTCCATTTGTATACAATGTTTGACATAAAGTTTAGAAATATGTGTATTGATGGATGTGTGTATTTCTTGATTTTTCATTAAATATCCAATTTTCCTTAAAAAATGTGAATAAAATTTAGAAAAAAGAGATGTGTATTATTGAAATACATTCTATATGAAATATATATTCTAAATTTGATGTCATTTTGGTTCAGAAATAAAAAGATCTTAGGAAAAAAAAAAGAAAAAAAAAGAGATTTTGAGATAATTGCTATTGAATTTTCATAACCTCTCTATATAGTCTTTTGGCATTGTTGGTGCCATTTTTGGGGTATAAAGCAATGTTTCTGGTTCCAGTCACTATTTTTCTCATATCTGAAGAATTTAAAGTGTCTATAAATAGCAAAAACTCCATTCTGATATTTTCAGAATTTCATTTTCAGAACTCGCATCCCCCTTCACAGTAACATTCAGTGGCTGATATGAACAATAATTGGTAATCTGATTTCAAATAACATGAAATTTCAGGAAATAAATGATGTTAAAAGCTAGAAGGATCTGCTTTTTTTCTGTTGCCAACTTTTTAAAAATCAACTTATCATACGAGATGAGACATGATGAAATCAGGCGCTCGTCAGATTTTGAGCATATGGAGTTATTGGCATCACTGTGAAGATTATTCATTTCCCTTACTGTGTGTGAAAAAAAAAATGTTTTATCTTAAGTAGAAGTGACAATATTGGCCATTAAAGACGATGGGGCGACCTCTTGATGCAGCTGACTTTAGTGAGAAAATGGTGGATCATTTTTGTAAATCCTTATTAATCCTTATAATGCCATTAAATTACAATTTTTGGAATTTTACTCAATCTATTTGGGCAAATTTGACTCTGAAATGTATTTTTAAATTGATATAGAAGGCTTCTGTGAAGAAAAAAAAATTACGTTAAAAATTCATTCACTGTTGAAAAACACGTGATTTCTCCGGTGGCCTCAGTTTGACGACCACCTGATTTCATCATGTCACCTCTCATATTTAATCCTATGATAAGGGGGAGATCAGGGGGAGAAGAACCATTTATGTTAACTTTTTACACATGGAAATAAACTGTTGCTTTTTGTTTGTTGAAATTATTGATTCAAACCATTGCTTTGGACAACAGTGACTGTTTGCTGTTCCTTCTGATCTTTTTAGGTAGAACAGTTAATGCTCATTATCTTAAAAAAGTTAAAACTAATATTGATCTTGTACTTAAAGACAAGTCATGATGTCAACCATTAGTTACATCAAAAAATTAATCGGACTTGAGAAACACTTTCTTGTGTGAAAAACATTTTGCAGTCAGTGAAAGACTCTCTCTCTCTTCTTGAAATCATGAAAAAATGAAACAACACAAATAGAATGAGTTCATCAAGTTAACTGTAAACAAGAAATTCTTGTTTCCTTGAAGCAAAGAAAAGTGTTAACGCTGTTGGTTATGCTGACAAAATTAAATGGGAAATCAAGATGAGAAAAGACAAATTATGTTAATCAGAAAAACCCAAGGATTATTTCAAAATGTTACCACCATTTAGCCACACATTCATAAGGTCAACATCGTATTATTACTAAATTTGTTATTGTATTAAACTTCCTCATTATAATAAAAATTATTCACTGTTTGAAGATTAGTGAAAAAGTCAGAATATCTGTTAAAGTAAAAAGATGCCTGAGTATAAACTCACCCATGACTGTTATTTTGATTGGAACCTTATCCTCTCCAGCTTCATTGGAAAGCAGCAGTTCATACTGTCCAGTATCAGAGCGCTGGGCAGCAGGAATCCTCAGCCTTGTGTTCTTGGGCTCAGTCAGAGTGTCCAAGTTGCCTTCATCAATATGTTTGCCATCTTTTGACCACTGAGCACGTGGGATCGGTGCACCTTGGATGGCACGGTTCATGGTATAATTTGAATATCATAGTTTAAGCAATAAAATTTCTTGTCAAGATTTCAAACAGCTGCCTAAAAATAAAGGTTATTTTTTCCATATAATAATGATTAATACTTATCTTAGCAACAAATATGCTTACTGCACTTTTCATACTATTATTTAAGTCGCAACTCTGTGGTATACATTAATTATATAAATCTGAGCACAAATACACACACAAAAAAAAGTTGGAAGGATTGAATTGTTTGCAATTGTCTTGATAGTCTTCAGTTCTCTATTAATGTTTTAATTTTTTTCTCTTAAACGTTGATTGCCAGAAACTTTCCTTCTATAAGAAATGTAATATGAGACTATTCTTATGACTATGTAGCCTACAACATGCCACATGGTCACTAATTTTCCCTTGTATGTTGTGAATAATGCTATTCTCTAGTTACTAGAAGACATATATATATATATGTATGTGTGCCAACTGAGTGATTTGTGGCACATATGATCTTCAAGATGAAACTATATGAAAGTAAAAATTATGAGGTGTAAAATAACTTCATTACTTACTGACTCATCCATTCAATGTGAAAATCTATACAAAGCAAAGATATTTATTACTTAACCATATAAGTCAGGCAATTGCTTCTTGTATTGTTGAACAAATTCAGTAAAACTAAAAACTAACCATCAAATGGAATATTAACTTCGATGTTCTCTCCTTTCTTGACAAATATGTCCTTGACTTGGGAGGCATCAATCTTGGGAGGTCTTGGCACTGGGAAAAACATTTTATGAACAAATGATGAGTGTGTTTTCATAACAAGACTGATAAATCATATTTTGCCTGGGAGTCACATTAAAAGACCCCAAAAATGGAAGCAAGTAAACATATTCACCATATCAGGGCTAATCAACAAAACTTGTTTTAGTCATGGAAAATGAGATAGAATTATGCTTATGACACTGGCTTGATGAACAAGCAGAATGGATTAGCTTGATATAGTTATGAAAACTATTGTGTGCAGTTTACTATGTCACAGACACCGAAAGTGTCAAGAAGATTGACAATTGAGAGACAAAAACTGTAAAACTTTTGGTTCCACAGTTTTCATACCATATTAGACCTTTGTGCTAGACAACAGTCAGGAGGCAGGAAGGTTTCAACAGTTATACAGCTGATAAAGAAAAGCTCATTGAATCCTTCAATAGAGAAATCACTCACATGGTTCGACTTTAACATGGCATCTGTTAGGACGTTCACCAATTTGGATGGAATATTCACCAGTGTCTGACAAGTCAACATTTTTTACTGTCAGCTTATATAACTCTCCCTTTTGACCAACTTCATACCTAAAGAATGGATGAAGTGAAATGGATATAACTTCACATACATTAACATATCAATGTACATTAACAAAAATGAGGAACTGTTTTCAAGTCCTCCTCAAATGACTAGAGAAACGAACATTTTCTGCAGTGCAAAAACATGAAATATAGAAAATAACTTTCACATTCCAGTATTTGAGATCAGCAGTTTTTTTTTATTAGATTATGTTGAATTTTCTAATAGATATTTTTTCATTAATATATCAATCCTTATTGTATGGCAGCAATTTACAAAGTCTGAGAGCCATGTTACTTAGATTTCTTCAAATAGACTTTGGTTATCTAGTCAAATATCAAATTTGTCTCTGTCATCTTACATGTGGGATTATTTTCTCATATAATATCCAAATGTATTTAGGTCATACTTCACAGTGTCAGGGATTGGTTCTCCATCCTTCAACCATTTGAATGGAAGTTTATGAGGATTTGTAGCCTTGCAATCAAGCACAATGGTTTCTTTCTCTTTGCATGTCTTGTCTGCCAGCTTCTTCATGAACTTGACATCAGCTAAAATTTAGGGGAAAAAAAATGCATTTTACTTGAAAGATCTTGTGATATACTAACAACAAACTGACCATAGTTCGATGTTATAAGTCTCTAAATTCCCAGCCATATATATACATCGCTATTCAGATGGTTTATTATTTTAATTGTCGTCAAATCTTGCTGAGCATATACAGAAATATCAGTATGTAACATAGATATCTCATTATATGTTGACTGTGATCATAATTCTTTTAGGAATAAGTTACTGATATTGTTAATAATATGAAGGTTAGAATGGCATTTATAAGACATATTCTACTACTTACGAGAGACAAAAAGTTCAGCAGTTGTTTCCTTGTCAAGAACTCGGCAAGTGTATTTTCCATCGTCCTTGATACTACAATTCTTGATAGCCAAACGGCGCTTCAGACCATCTTTGACAAATTCATATTTGCCTCCAGGCTTCAGCTCCTGTAGGATCCATTCAAAACATATGTCAATAACGATACAGAAAACTGGTATAATCAGTTGAGCACAACCTTCGAAGAAGGATTTTGTATACAGTAATATTCTTAAATTTATGTTAGTAAAAAATAAAGTTGTGGCATTTACGCTCTGCTAGTCTCTCCCAATTTAAACTGCACTAAACTAATACAAAATGAAAATTAACGCCTAAGTGACGTAGAAGGGGAGAAACCTTTATTCAATATATGACTGATATTTAAAAAAATAAAAGCTCTATCAAAAATGAAAAGTCACATTTTGATTAAGGAGTGAGTTATAAACATCTGAAAGCATTTCTAATCCAGTCTACAAAATGTGAAATAGTTAGTACTTGACTGTGATTTTTAACAAAAATAATCCACTTCATTCCATATAATTAAGCTTGAAGAATTAGGCTGGTCCTTGCCTTGTTTCACATGTCTATTTAATCTTGAAAACAATATAACAAAATAAAATCACTGACTTTTATTGTAAGAAATACAGAAAACCAATGCAAAACAAAAAACAAATTATTTAGAATGTCCAGTTGTTAAAAGTGATGTCAATAACTAGTTTTCTATTCATCCCAAGGCACATAATGAATCAACATAATTTTTTCTGTTATGTTTATAAGTATGCAGATCACTGAAAATCATGTGTTCATTGTGCATAAAATAGTAGCAAACTCATGTCACTGTTCCTGATTCAATCTCTCAGTTAAAAAAAAAGTGCAGGGATCAAAGAATATATATTTTAAAAAAATCAGAACTTTTTTTACCATAAATCAAATAGTATTACTCTTGAGAGAAATTGCAATAATGCATCTCACACACAGAATAGATCTGATAATGCCACACACATTCCCAAAAATAATAACTTTTTTTACCATGAGTGTTTCTTATCATTAAATTGTCCTACAAAGGTGAATGACTTGCAGTCATTGTTCCTTTTGGCATATCTTGCTAGCCCATAACAACATTAACAACATGGGTTATGGATTTAATGACTTCTGTGCTATGTGAGGGAATAAGAATTATAGAACAACAATATCAAGATTTGATCTGCTTTTATATGTTACAACCATTTCTGCTAGGCTAGGGAAAAACATAACACACATCATCTAACATCTAGTGACTTAAACAAACATAGTTGTACTTTGTGCCAACATAAACCATTTTTTGTTTAAAAATCTAACAAGATGTGAAAACAAGCAATGGAACTTTAGGGCCCAAGCACTTTTTGCTACCTTGAAAATGTCGCCTGGCTATCTGAATAAACAACATACATATAATAAAATATGACAATTCCTATGGATTCACACTAAGCTATATTTTTTTCTGTTTCATAAATCTGACATCAAGAGGTAAGTAAAAAATGCCATTTGGTATGATAAAAATGTAGTCTGATCATCTGAATAAACAATGTGCCAAGATAATTGCTGTGGTTTCAAAATATGCTGTGTTTGTTATCGTTTTCTCTTTTTGCTGTTGAATTTTGTGGGATTACTATTATCTGACATTTACCACTAGCTCCATACTCTCAATTCCAGGATTTCTGTGGTGAACACAATAGAACTTGTCAATTTTCAGCACTTAATCTATTTTTATAAGAAAATAAAAGCTGCCTTCACATAACATTTAGAAATGAGTGATTATGTAGGTTGAATGGATCTACCTACAGGACAGATGGAGGACTATTTCAAAATATAAGCAAAAAAAATCTACGGGTTCACACTCTCTCTATGGATGTAATGGCCATAGATTCTTTGGAGGTAACACTTTTGTTCAACAAACTAGTTGTGTACATCCACCTATAGGGAGTCTGAATTAACAAGCTTCAGTCTGAGTCCTGACTGAATTGAAACTATCTTTCCTTTGGTCTTATAAAATGATGATCAGAAAGCTGAAAAACAATGCTGACTGACAGCCATAAGAGAAAAAAAAAAAAAAAAACACAGCAAAAAGAAAATACCACTATGTCTACAATACAGATGGACAGCGAGCGATGATGGACAGAGAAGACTGTGCAAACATATAACTTTTAGGACTTGGGAAAAGGTACTAATTGTTGCTTTCCTTTCAAGTCCATTTGGATGACTATTTGGTCTAACAATCTATAGAGTTAAAAAGCTAAAGTTCAACAGGAATGATTATACCTCAATTTGGCCGGGTGTCTCCTGGAGATGGCAAGAGTTAGTAAAAAAAAAAAAAGGAAAAAAAGAAAAGAAACAGGAAGAAGTTAATATAATTCAACAAAGGAAAGAGCGAATAAAAACAAAACAAAACAAAATAAAAAACATAAATGTAAATCACAACTCAGTATTATTCTATAAACTGGAAATGTAATGTTGGTCAACAAAAAAAGATAGAAAAATAACAACTTTTAAAACATGCATGAAATTCAGTTTCTGATCTCATCACAATTAATACAAAGATTATCCTGGAGATTATGATCAAATTCAAATTTAATTTCAAAACATCAGCTGGGAGTAGTAAATTTCTCATATTGTTCAAATGTGTTGCACAGATACATGTATAAATCTTATTATTATGTTTTTAAATTATTCACTTTTTTGTTCTATTTTTCTTTTCTTTCTCCTTTTTAAAAAAAAAAAAAAGCCCAGAAAATCAGTTATGATATTCATCCAAAATGTTAGACAAAAGAGCAGACTCAATTTCCAAAGTATGCAGTTACCTCCTGTAGTAAGGCCAATGATAGGCAAGAAGAAATATGACAAATTGTTAACTGCCATATTTTGCAGTATTACAGTAAATCAAACAAAAATTTCAATATAGATACAATTCCAGGTTGAATGTTTTTAATGAAATGATTTGTTAATGTCATTGTTTGTAATATGATATGTCAAGATTTTTGTTTTTTGATGAACTGAGATGAGACAGACATTTTTGGTATGGATGATAACATCACTTGATGCTTTATAGGAAATACGATATATACTGCCATAAAAAAAAAACAAAAAAAATCCCATGTAAACATAATAAGCCATTTGTAGTCTCTTCCTTATCATAAATATGTCATGCTGATAATGGGGAAGACTTTTGCCATGTTGCTGAGTTCGTTTCTTAACCTAAGGCTATCGTTTGGCCTGGATGAGGTGGAATTCAGTGAGACTGTATTGTTTCTCTATTTCAAGGAATACTTTGACCAGTTATACGATAAAATTATGATCTTGCATTCCAAAACCATCTCCCAATTCACAAGAAAACAAAAATAACAGTGAGAAAAACATGATATACACACATCTTTCCATCACACAACTTATGAATCTCATTTGGGTCTGTCAAAGCTTCATCACAATAAGTCTTGCGCCCAGGGCGAATGAGTCAGAAGTCACACCAGGTGATTTTGAGCTACGGCGGTTTCTAACTGTTTTCTGACTCAGATACCAAAATTTTCTTTTTCTTTACACAACAAAAATTTAACCTTTTTCAGCCTGAAAAAAAAAATTGGTATCTGAGTTGGAAAATAATTTCAGAAAGTAATCAAATCAACATCTCTCTAAAAATTATGTTTGATCACAGAATTATTCAATCATATATGGGCCTAGATCAAATTTCTCTGAAAGAGGGAATGCAACATAGTTTGCAGATGGTTTGACTATTCAGTGAAAAACAAAGATTTTCTGATTATTTTCAAGGGTGGAGCCAGCTCATGAATATGCAAAGTCAGCATGAAATCCGGAATACTGACCTTGCCCTCTCTGAGCCAAACAACCTCAGCCTCTGGATCACTGACGTCACATTCCATGATAGCTTTCTCTCTCTCCACAGCCTCCACATCCTCTAGCTGCTTCATGAACTCCCATTCAGGCTCTGATGATGATGGAGAAGAGCAAAAATGTATGTGTATAATGACACTGATTACCTGCGCTCTGTTTAAAGACTAATATAAAGCATATATATATACAGACAAACAAAAGACTGTGCAAGTAATTTTCTTCTTCTTCTTTTTTCTCTTTTGTTTTTGTCAGTTTATGAATAGGTGTACACTTAAAAAAAAAAAAATGAAATACATGTAAAGTTATGGAATCCTGTGTGTAGAAACATTTCAGGTTTTGTAATAATAACAGTAATTCCATCTCCTGTTCAAATTAATTTTGTTTTATTAATCATCAATGATAAAGGACATACTGACAAGTTTTAATTAGTTCATTCAATTATAATAATCTTAGCCAAGTGTTTTACTGAGATTCAGTTTTCTTTCTTTTCATGATTTCCTATGACTTTTATGACTTCAATTTACACTTTAAATACGCTTACAATGCACTGTCTTTAACTGTACTGCAAGAGAATTAGATTATTCTGAAATATTGTGTACATGTATTTATTCATAGATTACTCCCCGCCCCCCCCCCCAAAAAAAAATTGTTTTCAGTGAATTCGAAGACCACATATTCAAGAGTTCAGTCTGTAGTCATGTTTGATATTTGATTCATGTAAGTCATGATAAGGCTAAGAAATGCAATTGTTGTCAGTTATTCTGGTATTGTTACAATGACATATTTCTACGAATATGGAAGATTAAGTGAAACATCAAAAATAAAGATGGAACACAATACTGCTTTCATCTAAGACAATTCTATGTGAATCTAAGTGAAAGTATCTGCTACTTCTAACTTTAAATAGTAACAAGGACAAAATTCAGAAGTTCTTGGGGATGATTAAAACAGTTCATAATGCATTTGAAAACAAAAACTGACTATCAATTAACAAAGAAACTTTTATGTAAATGGACCCAATTTAGATCTATAACATTTCACTTTCTGCATTCTGTAATGCTAATTACAACTTACCAACAACCAAAACCTTGGTTTGGGTATCAGCACTGCCACATTTGCAGTGGTAAGGGCCTTCATCCTCTGTTTGTGCGTTTACAACTTTCAGGATACAGCGGTTTTCTCTGCGCTGAATCTCATATTTGCCAGGAGTGTACTGCATACAGAATAGAGAAAAAGCAGTGAATCATTCTGGGAAAAGGAGGAAATTCCTTATTCATAAATGCTAACCAAGATTTTCCAATCACAACTGAGATAAAAGAAATATTCATATAAATGTGTGTCAGTGACACCTGGTTAAGTCATCCTGACGTGCGATAATAGGTGCAACTATGTTGTATGTGCTTAGGATCAAGAACATTGGTAACTGGGATTTGTAAACCAAAAGCCAGTGGAGCCAGCAATAAGGATTTTTTTGTAAAGTGTTAGTGCTAGAGGGAAGAACTCTTATTTTGAGGTCCTTACTAAAATATGTATGTATGTGTGTTGTACATTTATTTATTTTTTTGTAAATTTGAATGGAAACAGCTCAGTTGCTATAGTGTTAAAGACAACATGGAGGACAATTAAGGCACCACTTTAATTTCTGTGGCTCGGTTTCTTATCTGATAGATCTCCTTTTCTCTTACTTAATCCATAGTGTACGTTGTCCCTTTAAACCCCACAATCCATAGTTTCCTCTTATTCTACTATTCTGAGTGGGGAAATAATGAAAGAATTGGAGCTTGACAGAAAAGGTTTGATCTCCTTTGTCTTCTCCAGATTGTAAAGGTAATCTTTGTCTTGCCGACTTTTGTTATCATCGTCCAGTGATAAGGAAACTGCACTCCATAACCCTTCGTCCAACGACAGTGGCTCAAAAATATTGATTCGTCCAATCCAACTTCAATTAACACTTTCATGTTTCTCAACAAGGACTTATCATTACGAGTCTAGAATGGCGAACGTATTTTTTGGGGGGGGGGGGGGGGGAGGGGGGGAGATGCTAGAAACAACACTCTAGTGCACCAATCTTTTCTGTTCACACTGCAAAAACACGTTCAAACAGCGACTCATTATTAAAAGGTAATTAGGAAGATTAAGTACAGAGCTCGTTTATTTATGTATAACGACCCACCGCAAAAAAAAAAAAATCCGTCTTGTTGATTTCAACATTGGTGTGCAAATTACAAATTAATAGGCTGGAACTGACTATTCTAAGTCACCAAAAGCGAAGTGGCGTGCGGGGGTCAACCCTCTTGCATGCCTGATCGACTCACTGATTCCACGGCTGAGTTATTTCCAATCAGTGATAAAAATATGAAATGTGGCCTTCTCTACGTGAACGTCCGCTAACGTAGGTCTTGCACACACTTTTTTTGTTCTCTTTTCACAGTCCCTTGCAGTGACAGTTAGTTATACTACAGTACCTATGGCACTTTATAAGGTAACTTCAACTAACTAGATCTCCATTAAAATGTTAAAAAAATAGATCTAGTATGATGCTGCTCATGTTGGCCAATCTTGGTCAAATATGTAGAAATAATTATGTATACTGTAGGTTTAACAACTCTTTGAATACAAAGTGCAGCAATACATAATACATGTGTCGGTACCGACATTCAAATGAAATAACATGCTAGAAAATGTGGGCCTACCCGCAGTGTTGTAATTTTATGTAGCAGCTAAGGCCAATTTACAGCTATACCAGTGTATAAAAAAGACAGTAATTTGAAAGACTGAACAATTTCCATAACGGAATAATAATAATTGTATTCATTGTCTGACAAGTGATTTTATTTGCATTATGTCAATAGTTAATGCTTCTCATCAGCTTTCCATTATCATTAAGGTACAATTTAATACAGACTAAGGGCCTTTTTGGGAAAGACAGTTATACTGTACAAAATTATAGTACTTTTTTCTCTGTACATTTGGACTCAGAATTATCCGACGACACGTTACTTTTTTCTGTTAAATTACTGGATAACCATTATTGTCTTAATTTCTATCAGAGATTATAAAAGCCCATTCTACTCATTGTGCAAACAGCTTGGAAGTTCAGGCAGAAAGTTGTGGGTGATATAATTTTGGTACCAATGTTTCTAGAATTACATCGACGTGTGTTTGGGCTTTTTTTTCCGGATGACTACAGTGTTCTATTTCGTTTTTAAATGGAAATAAAATTTGTTTGGCTGAAGATTCATAATATTTTTTGCACAGCTTCGGAATATAACAAGAATCTGCCTGACTAATGCCATGCAGTGTCAAAGACTTCACAACGGATAGTTTCTACACATTGAACTGCCCGAAAGGCTTTTCCCCTTGTCAAGCAGCCCGCATGTGAAAAGAGATAGACGCAGATAAAGGAAAAGAAAAACAGGGAGACATATGTTGAAAACCATTGTCCGCGGGCTGAAAAGGCCATCTTGCTAGCTGGAATATGATGAGATATTGCCACTCACACGGATTTCATAAGATACATTTTAGACCCCTCCCCCCCCCTCTCTCTCTCTCTCTCTCTTTTGGCCTAAATGACCTGATGCTCACGGGGTCAAAATCAGTTCAATGTCGAAATTTCGGTCTAAACAGCAAAACTGAAATGGGCTGTGTCTTTGTTTGTCAAATGGACAAGCCAAGGAGACAAAATACGTACGCACGACCAACAATGCTCTTGTGTCAGGAGGCCTATAGAAAGGACTATGCAATAAACTATATCATATGATATGATACGGTTATCTTGAGAAAACACACTACTTCTATTCAATTATCTCGGTCTCTTTAATAAAAAAAAGTCGGGGGATAAGTCAAGTAAAAGTTTACCAGGTCCCTGCATAAATTATCAAAGAATATGATCCTTAGTTCATATTGTTCGAAGGCCTTTAGAAGGAACTATGTGGTAAGCCCTGGCAACTTCAAGTGGGGCAAAAGTGTTAAGAGTAACAAACTTAGGTAAATGACATTCAGGGAGGGGGTGCTACGGGCGAAATGAATTCCACTGTGAAAGGCAAGCAGCATGATCTACGCCTGAAAGTGATAATAATGAATGCTTGAGGAGTGGTAGTAGAAAAACATAAATATAATAAATATCACTCGGCCATAGACAGTGATTCACCACGTCCAGCGAAAGTGTAAAAATACCGTGCACACTTTTCTACACAAGAGAATCAGAGGTAGGCGTGTAATGTTGTGGAGCAGACCAGGGATACGAATATAATAAATGTTCTTAAATAATGTAGCTTCACAATCACTAACGTCAAGCCCGCCATTTAATCACCCCGTTCAGAGATAAAGAAAGAAAGTCTGTGCCAGAAAAAAAAAAAAGTCAGTTGAGAATATGGTTGGGTGGGCGAGCCGGCCAAATCTCTCTATACAAAATATCGCTAAGTTGCGAGGAGTGGGGAGAAGGGAGGGGTGATTAAAAGGAGGGGGAGGGGGAGGGGCAGAACGTCTCTTTCTCTCTTCTTTCTTAAGTGTGACATACCACTGCTTTGCGCTGGTGAAAGTCTGAATAGCCTTAGCGGCGCGATCAGCGATCACGCGATGATTGAATTTGATCAGGGTGATATACCGTTTGGATCGATAATATGAAATTGTAGAGTCGGGTCTAGGCAGCGCGTTCGGGACTGCAGTTTCAAGGCGGAGAGAGATAATAAAACATGTGAACTGAAGAAGGACCGAGACCAATCACGAAAGAAAACGACATATTGAATTTGTGAGCACTAATTGTAGTTATTTCTGCTGCATTTGAAGTATTGTTCTCCATTCCCCCACACTCAAAACACTGGATGAAGACTGGAAGTAAAAGGATATTTAAAAGGTAAAATTTATTTAAGTACCCGTATGTCATTGCCACTTAATCACGGTCATTTATGGTTGCGATTTCTCTCCCGAAATGACGCATATTTCTTATTACAACCGAATGAGCGCTTGTGTAACTGACATATCTACAATAATGACGACCAAATAATGCAGAAAGGTGGACCATACCGACCATTTTTATAAGCAACTGAATAGAAACTCGACAAGCTATAGGCCTACCAAACAAACAAGGATTTGGTATCCTATCACCGAGCACAGTCTTAATGGTCGATATGAAACTTCAGTAAAACTTTATATTGACCTTGGAGATGGAAGCTCAAACGTATGTCGGTTGTTTGAGATATAAAACCATCAAGAAGTCAGCTCATTCTCCAGAATGGTTGTCACAGAAAAGACAGTGTCATAAAAGAAGAGGACAATCCGTGACACGCAAGAGTGTAAGGGTATAATTTTAAGTCACTGGCTTGTGTGCCCATTCACGTCACACGGGCGGGGAATAGTGAAAGATAAAGTGTGGGGGAAAGGCAGGACGGAGGAAGGGGGAGGAGAGGGGGAGGGGGAGGAGGGGTGAAGAAAATACTACGGGTCATGTCTCCTGTTTACTTATATGCCTGGGCCAGATCTTTACTTTCAATCGTGTCTTCGGGGATCTGATTATCGACTCACTGGATTATGACAGTAAGGAGGGGAACATGTTATACATTATGCCAACCGAATCGAATTATGTTACATGTGTTTGCTGTGGTTTATTCTGGGTTTCTGTGAAGATTATTATTTTTCTCTTCTTTGTAACACTGTTATTAAATGAAATTGAACTTGAAGCCAGAGAGTAGGTCAATTTCCTATTTCAATAGGCCCATAGTTTGAAAGAGCCATGATTGCGTCAACATGCAAGAACAAGCGTTAACATATCCAAGCAACGTCAACTGTCTAGTTTAATACTCTACATTTTGTCCACTGATAATAAAGCCTCTTGAGAACATAGGGAACAATGATAAACTTCAGTCGTTTATTTATTTTGGTTTCAGGGACAACAAGAGATTTCCAAGACTAAAAGGAAGAGAGAACGAACACCGAAAAAGATTTACTGCCAAACATTGTGCAAGAGCTGTTTCTTCACAATTTTGATTTGATCTCTGTACCTGGATTGCGAATAGCTTTGTTATAGAGATCAGTCTGCGGATTACCTGAATGCTATTCTGTAACTTCAAGACTGTTATTCAAAATGGTGTCCTTTCTGAAGAGCACCATTGAACATTATTTATACCAGCTCTTTTAAACTTTTAGAGCTTAAATCCGTACATCTTATCATTTCACTTAGAAGAAAAAAAATAAAGGGAACAAAAGGAAAAAAAAAATGAAAAATTGAGCCGTTATGCTGCTCTGAAAGAAAAGGCATACTCAATATGTTGGGCCAGCATTCACTGAAAGAATGGTTCACTATACATCGCGCTAAGCAAACGTGGATCAGTCCACACATGAAAGCTCCTTTCTAATGCATAGCAGTGGAAGAGACTGAAAAGTAATTACCATAATTACCTCGGGGATCAAGTTCTAGGGGCTGATAAAAATGGACGGCCTGATATATCAACAGCCAGTGGAGGGTTGGGGCATCGGACCCCATGGAGAGAGACAGTTCAGCACAGCCCCAGTAAGTGAATGTTTTCCATTATGCTGTATCTATTATTACAACTAAGCCACTTCAAACTGAGACGGCATATTAGTATCAACATCTCTCACCGCCATCCTCTCTGTTGCACGAGAGAGTTACATTTCATGAAATTTTCATCTTGCTGTTCGTACAAAACCAAAAAATCCCGAATCATGATCAGAAACAACAACAACAACACTACACACCCCCCCCACCACCACCACCCCCCCCCACCACCACCACCACCACCACCACCACCACCACCACCACCACCAACAACAACAACAACAT
>JBCEWB010061754.1:0-30278 GCA_039654565.1 Peronia peronii
GGGGAACTCCTCCTCCACCAAAACCATCGGATAAAGGGGGACTCAAAGAATGGGTAAAAAAACATTTACAAAATTTAAGGGAAATTTTTGGCAAATTTGGCAGGTAAGGTGGCAGCTGCTGTTCAGGCATCACTGGCTCTATCGTCTCCTGGTTATTAAATTTACTATCAAAATCTCTGAGTTGGCTCAGTGAAAATTTGTGGGCCCTTGTCATTGCTGTTGGTGGTTTGCTGTTCATTGCAGCCCACGAATGGCTAACAAATAAACCAAAACACTAGTAATCCTACAGCGATGCTTCCTACATAATAGCTGTTTTTTTATTTTCGTATTTATCAGAAGTTGTAATTTGCTCTGCTGAAGAAATTTTGTGAGTATTTTTTTTTAACCTCATCCTCGCTGGTCAGTTTGACTAGGCCAGTTTCATCCTTTGACCAGGCCAGTCTCATCCGTATCTCCAGAGGTATTGGGTGGAGCAGTGAGCAACTACGATTAAGTTGTTGTACCCTGCCATACATGGAGTAATATATCACTCGGTGCCATGTACAGACCTGTTCTGAAAACAAAGCTGACCTCAGAGCCGGCGTATTGCAGAATGCCTTGGTAGCGTTTATGGCTGAGGGGAAGTCTACTGGAGATGAAATACCATCTTCAACATTAGCTAAGAATTGTTTCTGCGCATCAAAAGCCATCCCTGTACCCAGAATACCTGTATGTGTCTATAACCTAACCCTAACCCAGCCCCGAGAATAGCCCAAACGTATGTTCTGATACTGTCATTCAATCCCTCAACCCCAGGGCAGGTAAAACCATTTGACTTGTCAAGGATAAACGTGGTCCAGGCTGTGTCTGGGTTCGAAGCGTCTTCTTTTATAAAATCTACATGAAGTGAATCATTAGTAGTTTCCTCTGTAAACAACATTTTTTGGGGGTTGTATTCCCCCTTATCAACAGGGTGGTAGCCACTGTAGGTCCAATAGTTGTAAACTCGACCTAGTCTGTGGTTTGGACCTTTCACGGCCAGTCAGCATGCGGGGAAATACCAAACTCGCTAAAGATTATTTCATATGCCCTGCAATCATATGGGTTGTTCCAAGAATGTCATGCTGTCTTGTGGCAGCGGAACATGTATCTCATCCAGTATTTGCCTTGTCTGGTAGTAGGCGTGGAAGCCATACAATGACCGCAGTAGGGGGTCTTCTTCGGCAGTCAAATGGTCTTTCAATGAAACACCGCAGCCTGAGGTGGCACACCAAAGTGCGAAATTGACTTCGTTCTGCCAAAACTACATTGGGTTGGACAACCAGGCCTGAACCAATTTGTCCGAAGACACTTGTGGCAAGCAATACTTTTCGAATATATCAGGGTACTAGGTTTCAAATGAACCATCGCTGTGCACTTGGACGTGCGCTTTGGCGAAATCCACCCCACCGTTTGCTTCATTTTGAACACCTGGCGAATACTTTGCACTGCTATTAAACTTAAACGGATTCATATTAATAATGTATGTAACAGCGGTAAATGTTCAACGGGTTGATCTACCCCACACGTTTGATGGGAGAAATCTTGAGATCGCCCTCGTGGAGATAAACTATGGGCCGCGATGGTACATCTCCAAGGAGAAAAAGAACAACGGGTTTTTGGCAGACGGCAAGTCAGTAGTCATACCAGATGGTTATTATGATGCATGTAGCCTTGACAAGGCACTCAAACAGCATGGATTATCTGTGGAAATACACGCCTCGACGGGATATTTGCGAGTTTACTCTAAGAAAAAAACTATACAATTTTCTGACCAATTCAGTAAATTACTTGAATTTTCCTCATTGAAGACTCTCGAGCCAAAAGAAACTAAAACTGCTGACGGTCCATCTCAATGGGCTGTCCATAGTCAGCCTTTCATCCACCCCAGGGAACTTTCCACCACTGAAAACACAGTTAATGGTTTTCCATCAACTGTGCTTTGTGTAGTTCCCGTTGCAAATGAGTCTTGTGGCTCTGGAAGAATCTGGAAACCAGTTTATCCCGACTACAAAAAACTGATATCCTCAAAAATATCACATCTCACACTGGATGTTTTAGATTTAAAGGGATATAAATTAAACTGAGATAACATTCGTATAACGTTATGTATATGGTTGAATCTACTGGACCTGCCCAACCTCAAGACTGCAATAGTGTTGCACTACAAGACCTGGGTGATACTGAAGGGTGGGATGAGCCTGGTAAAGGCCTTTACCTATTTCAACTAACAGATGATGGTATTTACAAGTAAGTGGAACTTCCTATCATTCCAAAGGCATCTCAGGGTTGGCTTCTAGACTTTAGACTAAAAAACCCTTACGTTTTCACAGGGTCGAGAAATCAGCTTAGAAAATGGCAGAATGGGGGGTGCGTTTTAGCTGCTCTTATCCCATCGAAAAAGGACATGTGTCTTCGTTACCTTAACGATATTGGGTAAATAGTTTCCACCATGAAAAAGTCTATTATTCTCAAGCTTGTGTTTGAAATTCTTGTTAATATGGTAAATAAACTACAACCTGGTTCTACGTTTTTCTTATGTGGGTTCTTAGGGATGTACCCAACAACCCTTTGGTTGTTGTTAGGCGACTTACTCTCCGATGCAATGAATCTGCAAAAGGGAAGCAGTTAGGGATCATTATTCGAAAACCTGAAGAAGAAACCCCAAAATACTCAGACGATGATAAGATGGTTCGTTGCGAAGACGCCTACATAGCGGTTGAAAATAACGTGTTTCTGAAAACCATCAATGCCTACCCAAATCTTACCATCCAGAGAATTTTATATATAGACAAACGTATTGATCAAAAAGATAAGGAAATTGAATACTTAAGTACTTAAATTCTTAATAGAAGAAAATGCAGAATATGATTTCTCAGGGATGTTCCCAACAACCCTTTGGTTGTTGTTAGGGGACTTACTCTCCGATGCAATGAATCTGCAAAAGGGAAGCAGTTAGGGATCGTTATTCGAAAACCTGAAGAAGAAACCCCGAAATATTCAGACGATGATAAGACGGTTCATCGTGAAGACACCTACATAGAGGTTGAAAATAACGTGTTTCTGAAAATCATCAATGTCTACCCAAATCTTACTATCCAGAGAATTTCACATATAGACAAACCTATTGATCAAAAAGATATGGAAGTACTTAAATTCTTAATAGAAGAAAATGCAGAATATGATGTATAATCATGACTAGTCAAATCAGCAATGATCGGTTGACTAAAATATATAAATCTCACGAGGAGCTGCGGAATGAAAAAATAAAGCGAGAAAGATTGTCAAATAAAAATAAAAAATACAGGTTTTACTTAGCCAGAACGTCTGAGGCATTGAGCTTGTGTACAATGGGATTAAGTAGCGCTTCCGTTGGACTTTTGGCTACTGGGGTTGACATTCCTTTAAATATACCTACTACTGCTCTGGGAATCATCATTACAGGGTTTGCCAAACTATGTGTATCATCAGCCTGATCTAGACTGGAGAAAAAAGGTAGACGGCACACCCAAATTAAAACCCAAGCTGAAACCATGAATCTCATGATGGACAGATTATTGTCAAAATCACTAAAAGATGGAGTTATATCTGACAGCGAATACCAACTTACAATGAATAAAAAAGAACAATGGATTAAATATGACAAAAATGATTATGTAGATACTCGAAAGACGGAAAAAAATGGTAAAATTTTATAATGCTAATTCCATATAATTGTTTGCTGTGTTGTATTGTTCAAACCAGTTCTGCATACTATTTCATTTTATATTTTTCTTCTAGTTTGCGCAAATGGGTCCTAACTTCTTTTTCATCCACAGAATTACCAAAACATCACAGCTCAGTTTTTTCTGGTGCTGGTATAATGTATTTAGTTCGTCTACCTGTAAAGTAATAATGAAGGGAGCAAAGGTTATCATGCATACGCCAATTTTCTATGTACGTATTGTTTATATAAAGTGCAGTGCAATAAAAGCTATAAAAATTTCCTTCGACTTTAAATAGATACTTTACCATATCTTTTGTGAAACTCTATAGGTACAAAACAGGGAGGGTTGTCAAAAGTCAGTGTACATGACCAGCAGCACAAATTTATCGACTGTGGCCATGGTTCGTCAGGAATATAAAACATAGGAATTTTATCCATATTTAACTGATTATATATTAGAAAAGAAAAAATATCTAAAAAAGAATGAGGTTCTTGGGGGTTTGGCCCAGTCTACCAATTTAATTGTTTCATATAAAGTTGGCGGCACTCAACAATTTTGATCCAATAAAGTTAGCCTGGTGGGAGCTAGTGGTCCAGAACCTCCGGCAGGCAACAGTGTCTGACTACAATTTTGATCAAATAAAGTTAGCCTGGTGGGAGTTCATGGTCCAGAACTCCCAGCACGCAACAGCATTGATCTTTCGAAGACAAAATGAGCGCTGGGTGTCTTCTTGGGGGATAGAAGGCTCCCAACAAAAAGTGGTTCAGAACCCCCATTATAATTACTACTAAAGAAATAATAACTTTGCTTCATCTTCTTCTCTTATCTCCTCATCCCGAAAGATGACAAGGTGGAACAAAGTGGTGAACATAGGAGAATTACCTTGAGGACAGCATCATCCTCCATTGTCTGTAAACGATGAATAGCATTGACCTCCGCTTCTAATTGCTTTTTCTCCTCCTCTGACAAGGAGGCATAGGGAAAGACATAACGGCAGTAGATATCATACAATCTCATGGTGCGATCCATTGCCTGGGGATAATGAACACTTTTGTTAACAGGCAACTTGCTGACAAAGTTTTTCACATAGTTCTTATCCTCAGCAGCTCTGCAGAGCATCATATGATACATAAAAATGAATGAGAGATGTGATATTATTATATCATTTCATTATACCTGATCTGAAATATGAAAAAAAAGCATCAGGGATTTAGATGTGGATACATCTTTCATAAGTGTTCTGTATTTGTAAGGCTCAGAGCACAAAACCATTTTGTTCCACCAAAAACGGTAGATCCTGCTAGCAGTGCAGACTGCTTTTCAGCATTCCAATTACTTCCCTTTGCCAGAGACAAGAGTTGAACAAGCACTCTCAAGAAAGAAAAAAAAAATCACCTTTTTTCTTTTCCTTTGAAATGTTAGTCAAAAAAAAAGTTTTGACCATATTGCTACAATGAGAAGAGATCATTTCCTTACACCAAGATTTGTTCATGGTGTAGGTTCCAAATAAAAAACATACTGTGATCTTTATTTTGTTCTGTGACTATCACAGGTGAAAAACAATTCCCATTAATTTAAATTACTGAATGAGTGACATTATATTAGGTTCACCCACCTGTTTGGGAATGTTCATGAGATCAGCAATTCTGGCCCAGTGCTTCTTGTCTGCCAGCTCACGAGGTCCACCTGCTTCCTCCACCAGCTGATACAGTTGATATAGATCTATCTCCACACCTCCTATCTGAAACCAGATACAAATAAATATTAAAGGGTGTATGTGTGCTTGCTTATGTATGTGTGTGAGTGACTTCCTTGTCAGGAGAAGTCTTCCTCTGAAGACTATCATCTGTCTCACTCCACCTGAAGAGTTTTCCAACCACTTATCAGGAGAGGACAAAAAGCAATTAGAAGTGGAGATCAACCCCATCTGTCACTTATAGTCAAAGCAAAAAGATGCTGTTCTTAAGGTGATTGTACTTGCTTTTTCTCCAATGGATAAGCTACAGTTTGAGGAGTGGAGAAATATATGTACTTGCACGTGTTGATTTTTCTTTTCTTTCTTTCTTTCTTTTGGGGGGGGGGGGTTGGATTATGCCTTCTGCCATGTTTACTAGATGCTACCTTGTGCTGTGTATTCCTTCACTGTCCGAGAAAAAGAACCATAATACAAACAAAAATACATCCCAAAGACCAGTTTCATTTATGCCAAAACATGAGAAAGTAATAAAAAAACTGCAGTAGCTAATTAGGCTCCGGACAGATCTTTTTCAAAAATGCTGTCACAACCTCACTGCAAGAATGTGCTATTTCCAGAGTATCTTTCTTTTGCTTGAAACTGTTATTGACTATAACTCAGTTATCAGAAAGGCTTCCTTCTGGAATCTCCTTTTATTTTGCCAACATTTATTAAAACACCTATTTCCTCAAAGCTTCCTAGTGGAGGAAATCTTGTTTTAATGCAGTTTTTCAAGAATGAAGGACTGCAACAGATTGTTCTGCATTATCCTGGAAAATTCTATTTGAAAGGATGAAGAAATAACTGAACTATAATGAGAAAGGTGTTTCATCAAATTATATATGTCCTAGCCAGCACAGAGGACACAGAGATGTTACATCGGAAATCGACTCTTACCTGGGGTGTCGTGTTGACACTGTAGAGTTCTGACAGCAAATGCTGACTGATGGCTGCCCTGTGCTGCACATTTGGTCCCCATCTGGAAACACAGACAATAGTACTTATGTATATATATCTAATAACAGCTATAGTGCTTATCCCCATCCATATGGTGTGCGAGGTCTAAATGCTTTACAATCTTTTTTTATCCCAAAATACTCAATGGAGATACTCACTGACATTCTCAGCTTCTGGGAAGCATACAAGGTAACCGCTATTATCACTCTAAATCTTATCAATCTAATAATATCATTCACTGCCTATAGCTGGGTACCCATTTAAACCTGGGTCAAGTCATGAAATATGTATAAATTGTCTTTCGCAACGACAAAATGTCAGGACCCATCAGGATTCAGACCTCGTACTTTATATCTCGAATCCAACAGTCCTACCACTAGCTCACCAACACCACAGCATATAAGAAATCAATCTGGTCAAAGACTAATTCATCATAGTTTGCACTGAATTTCCCTGTAAACAGCACACAGATTCATAGCATAGTACTCATTTTATATCAAGCTGAAGCACACACTGTCATTTCTTAATAACCCATTTTTTCAGCAAGCTAGGTTGCTTCCCTTTGTCAAGTACAAGAGGTGTGGGACATGCATTGCGAAGAAGGAAAAAAATCACTTTTTCTCTCGTTATTTGAAACATGTGGTATAAAAAATTAAGAAAAAATTATCACAGTGTGAAAAAAACATTTTTATGATTTAGTGAATTTTTCAGAATTTTCTGTTACTTATATAGTGGAACTCCGATATTAAGAAATCGAAGGGACCAGGATTTTTATTTCTTAACATCAGAATTTCTTAATATCCAACAGAGACCATAAAACAACGGGGATGACCCATACATTGACTCATCGTCACTATTAATTACTTCCCCTGATAAGCGTCCCCTTACAAAGCCTGCGCATACATTTTGCACAGAAAAATGTCTAACAATAACATTTTTTTTTAAGAATGAGATATTGAAACTGGTAGGCTACTGAACGATACGTTTTACATTGCGCTGAAAGCTAGAGTAATGTGCTGCAGCATGTAGGTTTAACTGATGGCCACTTCAAGACCATTGTCTGCATGTGTTAGATCTACGATATCGCAGCTACGCTATCGCAGAACATTCCTTAAGACCGTAAAAATTACTCCTTGTCTCCCCCACCTGGCACACCTGCCCAAACCGCTTTACTTTCACCTGCATGGACAAAAAAACACCATCCCCACCCCAGGTTCTTTAATCTGGGCTTAACCTATTGCATAAGTATCATGCAAACGTTGTCTTGCCTTTAACCATTAGTGTGTAATCAAAGCTGGCGGGCATTGTTAGGAGTAGATGAACAAAAAGCGGGTCGCTCACTCAGTTTAACCATCTTCAGCATGCTGCCACGTGATTTTACTCATCACTTCTGGGAAAATTATTTCTATATAAGCGATATCAGGAGGATTGGCATTTCGCAAATTCCAAGATTTTATTACACGAAAGAATAAAGAAATACAACAGGACTGTATATTCTTTTCTTTATTACCGAAATTTAGCAACATCCCATTTTGTAATATCAGAGTTCCACTGTATTTCATATAACCAGCGAAAAAGTGATTTTTTCCTTCTTTACAATGCTTGTGTTATACAGCTAGTACTTCACAAAGGGAAGTAATTTGGCTTACGGTCAAAATGGCTCATTATGTATTACTGTCATAATAGAAAACATGAACTGGGGCAGTTTTTTGTAGTAATTTTAGAGTTAAAACTTCACCTAGTAACAAGTACTGTTGCTCAAGCCATGAAACTCTTATCAGAACAGACATATACGCATAATTAAACAATGATTTGCAATGTTGAATCCTTATCTAAGAGGTGCTGCTATTATCAACATAAAGAATTTCCTATCTTGTCAAATGTAGTAGCTGAGATAACCACCACCACAGGAAGTTGAAAAGCTTATCAAAACCGTAACTGTCAAATGTAAATTAATTGACACAAATAAATCCTGGACAGGGAAAAAAAACAACTTTTGGAAATCTGACATATATAAATATATTGCTACATTATGTTGTGATATGTTTCCTAATGAACAAGTCTTCATATCTATATGCTGGCTGCTCACCTCTGATACAGTCTGTGAATATGCTGGACTTGTGGGGTAAAACGAATGTCTTCGTTGATCTTTGTACTGTCCAGCTGTAGGAAACAAACAAAATACTGAACTACTGGCCCCATGCAGTGCTTACTACTATACTTCCCCACCCCTCCCCTTGCCCTCGGCTCTACTCAAGGCAATAATTACATCTTCACAAATTAGAGAAATTACAAGCAGACTCCGGTCTCTAAACACAATTTGTTACTAGTTCATGGACAAGACAAAAGTAAAAAATATATGTTTCATTAATGTCACCACTCATATTCCTAGGGGGAAGGAAGTAATAATCTCTGATAATAGGTTGTCTCAAATTTTTTGGTCTCTTTTTAGTTTTGCATTATTTTTCTATCAATGGATGAGTCGAACTTCTGATGAATCAAAGTTTTTTCTTTCCCCTATCAACATCGACTCATCCACTGTCAACTGCCGCAGAGACTTGAATGTTTATGAAAGTATGTGGCAACTCAAGCAATGTATGCCCTAGATTTAATTTTGACAATAAATGTATACTTTTAGCTATTCTTACTTGGCTCCATATTCTTAAAAAGCATTTCTTATCATCTGTGATACTGTCTATGTGGCTGATATCATCATCTCAATACTTGCTTAAGTTTATAAAATCATTCCTATTTAACCCTATGGTATCAGACCCACAACAACTAGAATTTAAATGACCTAAATAAAATCTTTGATATCTATCTGCGTAATATTCAACGACAATAATAAGGTAGTAGCAATCCTGTTTTCCAACATGTAACAATTGACAGTGACTTGCTAGTTTCAAAAGAGAGGATATACTGGAATATCTATGCTTGACATTTATAGGGTTAAGACTTTGACTTTCCAGATACCCATACTATCTCATGGGCCACTTTCTGGAAAATCAATGGAAAGAGAGGCAGAGGCCTACCAAAGGTGAACTGAAAACAAGACCGTCAACATAAATGGAGCGATGTTCCTGTCCTGGCTCCAGACATATCATACATCAACAATTGCATCACATGCTCAGGCTATGAGAGCCTCTAATACTATAAATACTAAATCATCCTATCGTCAGAATCCCAATTTACCTTCCAGCTATTTGGTGGTATAATACTGCAAATGCCAAATGGTTCTGCTAGAGGCTGGATCTTGGTGATGTAAGCCAGAGGATCGGTGAATTCTTCTTCTGAGGGTAGGAAGGTTGGAATACTGGGAAACTGACTATTAGCCTGGGAATGGCTATGACTTGAGGTGCCAGAAGTTGCTGACTTGGCTGATGGGAACAATAAATCAATAAACAGTCAAAGTCAGTAATACTTGAAATTTCAGTATCATGAACCCACTTTATAATCAACTGGAACATTCTGAAAGAGGTGAATCTTTGTTGTATGTAGCCAGTAGAAAGTGTGATAGAAGAGATACACATGTCAAGTGTCGGCCCTGTTCTGATCCTATCCATGACAAAGTCTATGTGCATGTAAATGTTAATAAATGTTTTATGTATGCTGTTTCTCATCACCTATGAAGGGAAATTGCTTTTGAGGACAAATGTCTCGCAGCCAGTCGAAACGAGACGTAAATCACTGGGCTAGAATGGAGAAATCGGGCGCTGAATCAGATGGCGGAGGTCAGACATTGAATTTTTTTTTAGTGCAGAAATCGAAAGTGTATTCATTTCTGAATAGACAATATCGGTCTTACTCTTGATTTATAAATATTACTTTATTAAAATCGGGTTTTTGTGAGGTAGATTTATGGGTTCGACCGTTCATTTAAACTCAATTTTCTTGGAGTTTCGGTTATTGCTGGGGGGTCCCCCCTTATCTCTTTAAACTGCAATATCTCTGGCTAGAACAAAGCTAGCTCAAAACTTTTTTCACCATCTGAAAGGGTATGAAATAAGCTTTTACGTGATACCAAAAACCCCATATGGTGAAAAATCGACATGCGTCTCATTTTGACTGGCTGCGAGACAAATAAAGTTTATCCTATCTCATCTTATCTTAGGGATGAAAGCACAAGCAGAATTCTATGCTTGCAATCCAGACTGCAACAGACTGATATGCAACCTGCAAAGTGAGCCATGAGCAAAATGCCATTTTGTTGGCAAGCGCAGCACTGCATAGTATCCTAATATTTGTCTATTACCAAGCCTACCAGCTCACTATATACGAATTTTATACAATACCAAATGTTCATGAGAATATAGAAATATTTGCAGAATCACACTCGAAAGCATGAACTATCAATTGTATGTGGATGAAAGAAGAAAACAATGTTTGTTTACTCATGTGGTTCATTTTAAATTATCCCCCCCCCTCCAACTTCCTCCTGCAGGTTTCTTTCTCCAATTACATAGACAATATCATCAATCATCACTGTTCTATGATAATGGCATAAACCATTTTCATTACCTTTGACAAATTGAAAAAAAAAAAAAACATCACTTATGATAAAATCATAATGAATTGTGCCATTAGGATTTTACTGAATTAACATTACACGATTCTATCGGCCCATTTCCTTTTTAATGAATTACTGACAGCTCTCATGCCCAAGATCTTAAGAATGCCATGTAATATCAGTTTCATTTTGGCATAAATTTGACATTTATGCTGTTATCATAGGGCAGCTGATACATGATGGTAAATATGCAACAAAATGATAAAACTCACAGCGCTTGAGAGTGGAGCCCTTGGATGATGATGATGATGTCTTTGATTTCTCTGATCCATCTTTGATGCTGCGGGTCAAAATGGCAGATTCTGTCCCAGCTTCTGAATTTTTTGACTTATCACCTTTGTCTCGCTGACCACTGTCCACATCTACCATTGACACAGAATGTTTTCTTTCACCCGTTTTTCTGTTTTTCCCTGAGTAATAATCTCCTTGTCCTTGACTAGCTGGTTTCTTTCCTTTGACCTCATCAACGTGACCTTCCATGTCACTTCTCTGCTTATGTGACACACTGTCTTTTTTTGCACGTTTAAGTGCCAGTTTGGAAGCAAGCAGCAAGCTGTATCCTCTTGTTCTGACCCTTTCAACAGGACGTATTTTGTATGGCCTTCTACTAGGGGTTCCTGAAGCACTTGTTGTCTTTGGTGACTCAGCTTTCTCTTCTTTCTTCTTGAGACCCAAAGTCTGAGCGCTGTCTTGTTTGTCAGGAACATTCGTGTGTTTCTCACCATCTGTATCGTTAGTCTTGCTGGTGTTTGTCTTCAATCTACTGCTCTTGGTAGATCGCGCCATCTCTCGCAATCTTGTGCTTATTCGCCTGCTTATCTTGGATGCTCTGGAATTAGATTTTTTTGCTACTTTTGCTCTCACACTCTCATCCTTAGCAAAATCAGTTGAACTCTTTCTCTTACGGTTTTTCTTCTCTGGTGCTTCACCTTTGTCCGACCTTTTAGAAATAACATTGGGGCTACTTTTCCAACTTGATGATCCTGACCTTCCAGTTGACCTTCCGACTATTTTCTTGGCTCGCTGTTGGGCCACACTAGCTATTTTACCAAACAAACTTTTCCGAGCACTTCTCACAGCAGCCAGGTCTCTCTCTGGGTGACCTCGGTTTCCTGGGGTTTTCTTTTTTGTAGATGAAACAGACTTGGCCGTCTTACTGCTCCCAGGAGAGGATGCTGCTACAGGAGTAAATGCTCCAAGTGGACTTTGCTGTGGACAGATACATAAGGAAAAAAAAATGATTTTCTCTTACAAACATTCAATGATCTTCAGTCATTTCCTACTTTGGAGATGTTACTGTAAGTATATCCCTTATAAAAGATAGTCAATGTGAATAAATTCAGCATTTAAATCTGACACTTAGGTGAAAATGGCTATTGACTGCCATTTATTATTCATCTCTTACATGAAAATGGCTGGAGTAATGAAAACAATAGATGTGTAATTTTTAAATTTTTAAAGGTGTTACATCACTGCTACTTTAACTCCAATGATTTATGAATTATAGTTAAAAAAATAAAGAAAGGGAAATGTTCCTCTCATCATCAGATTTGATTGTATGCAGTATGGGCAAACAGGCTAAGGAATAATAATATGAAAATTTGGCATTTCTGACATCGACAATATAAGACAATATGACAGAAACACTGCACACGTTTCTCATAATGCACTGACAGGAAGACAAAAGTACAGTTGCACTACACACAAAAGTACAAGGATGGACCACCATGTGTAGCACAAGCTTGGCAGATTCAGTTGAGGTATATTATAATAAAAAAAACATGCAAATCTGACTATCAGTTGAAGGTAAGTTGATTGATTAGTTTGTAAAATGTTTCAGCCCTCAATTAGGGGATTAGCTCATGACTAATTGAAAGATGAAAAACGATGTCTTACAAATATACATAACTTGTATAATGTAAAGGATTAAGTCAGGAATCACATGCTCCTTATGTTTATTATTGTTAAACAGAACATAATGAATAAAAATACATGGTGGATATTTTCAGAAGACGCAGTGAGATTGCACTGAGAAACACTGATGAAATTAAATTTGAAGACCTGAGTTCTATTAAATTTGTAAATTCAATAACATATGAAAATATGAATATATCTGCTCCTAGAAGTAAATGATCTGAAGTCATATCTTTTCACATAATCAAATCATGGCTGATGGATTTTATGAGATGAAGAAAGCAGGTTCCAGATGTGGTTTTCCCCAGTGACTATTCCATTTTCATTGAACCTGTCCAACAACAGCTCAGTGTCATTTAGATCATTTTTTTTTCTTGTGCTCCATAAACAATAAACTTTGATATACTTTTGGAATAAGACATTTTATAACTTTCACAAGTGATACATGAAAAAAGTGCTCTTGTGGTAACTTTCAAACATCACAGGACAGTTTCATGGACTAATCTGTGAGTCTTAAGCCCGGATATAATTCATAAAAAAAAGCTGACAAAACAGACATGTATCTTACAAACTGAGTACTGTCAGCCAAGGCTGAACAATGCACTTGACCTCACTTCACTTCAAGTGCCACTTCATGGACAACCAATGCGGGAACATCCAAAAATTTAACAACAATGACAGCAACAAACTGCAAATAGGTACAGCACAGTCAACACAAAACTAACTTGGCTTATATATATACATAAAACTTAGGACATAACTTTATATACGCACACACACATACACAAGTATACTGAACAGTCCCAATACTGTATATATATATATATAAATATACAAGTATACCATACAGTCCCAATACTTCAATTACTGTCCACAATATGTACAGATGAACTTTGCCTAAGTGTAAGTTAATAAGAGGAAGACATTTCTCTGGTTCCTTTTGGTTTATACCATGATCCATTGATAAACAATACAAACAAGATGATGAGAAAATACTGTACATGCTGTGCAACATATATAAATACACATGTAGTGATACTTATATATAACTGAAAGCTGGCTATTGGTCTGATTTCATGCTTGGCTCATGCTTACATTAAGACTACACAACATCTATTCTCTTTTTCACAACTGTTGCAATCCACCATTCTTCCTCATATCAGCGTTTTTGTTGCTAAAACTCGACCAGCATGAGAATTGCCTTTAAACAACTAATTAAAATTATAAATTTTTTCTTTTCCTACCAAGTTTAGCAAAGAAGAACAAAAATTACTTTTGCACTTTTTGCCCAAACTGTGTGAAGAATTCTGCTAAAATTCATGGTGTTTAGAAAATATTTTCGTCTCCTTGTAATAATTTTGTCAAACTTTTCTGGGATTAACGTTTCAAATAAAAAAAGAAGCATGATTTTTTCCTTAATCAATGGCCCTTATGACTTCAAACGGAGCTTGTGACTGAGACTGGAAAGTATTCTGTCTAGTGAACAACAATTCCCATTATAAACTGATCTATGACCTGTGTATATCAATTGTGGGAAACACATAAACAAAAGAGATTCTGATAGTTCACTCTTATAACATAGGTCTACTTTAAAATTTTACAATCATTGATCTCAGGAGTCAAAATGTTAAATAGGATTCATCTCAATCTAGATACTCAAATCACAAATTTTTACAGGTTTTTCTTGTTAAATGTGCTTCTAATCATTTCTGAATTATTATCAAATGTCTAATATCAAACTGATCTATCTGTCCCATCTACGTGTCTCTACCCTGAACTTGGAATGTCAGTCACTACACCTCTGCTGGCACAAACCAATAACATTCCATCTATTGTGATCTAACCCAATCATATCTAAACCAGTTCCATCTAATCTGATAATCCATTTTTCCTATCTCTGACAGGAGGGTAAAAAAAGCCTCAACTGAGTAGCACACAATTAGATATCATCATCAGTGCAGAAAAAAAGAAAAAAAAAGGTGAACAAGGTGCATGAAAAGATAGGTTTTTGTACCTGGGGCTATGCAAACAGAAGTCACATATGCACAGATAAGTGCATTTATTGAGAGAACAAAATAAGGAATTATATTTCTTTATGTACCCTATGTTCCCTATCCATTACATGTATCTAAATTACAAAGGTCTTTCCTGCAGAATGCTTAACCCCTTCACAATTTCTTGCACAATATTAGTGAAAGATATACAGCCTATCATATGTTGCACAAGGTAAGATCAGCTATTTTCATGATAACTTTAAATCTGGTACTGTATAAAGTATATCATAGTTTAATTGTGCAACTGAAAACACATTGTGCTAGCTGGACTCAGACAAGCCCAGCAAAATTTTCCAAAATAAAGAGCGCTCTACTGACCAAGCGGGTACAACACTCATTGCTGACAGCACTAATGCTCTGATGAGAAAGACACCCCACATTTTTTATTCTCCCTCATATAATGCATTTGTTCTTTCATTTTTAAAAAAAATGTTCTTTCATTTTTTAAAATCTGGTCATGTCTGAATTTCAACAGATCTGCAGACTGAGATATAAAGCTAAAGTTGTAATGATGTATTCACATCTGACAGAGCAACAATCATCAATTCGATTATCACATAAATGATTTAAAATTCCTGTATCTGAACCATTGCTAAGACAAACTCATATTGTGTTACTGTTGGACATATTGATCAATGTTTATACATGAGATGAAACATGAAATCAGGGGCTGAATAATTTTTTTTTGTATAATGGATTATTAGTATCATAATAAAGCTTACTCATTTTCCTTTCTGTCAGTGAACAAAATCATTGTTTTCCCTTAAGTAGAGGCAGAGATGATGGTGATGGAAGATGATGGAGATAACCTGCTGCTACAGCTGAATTAAGTGAGAACATGGCCGATCAGTTGCATTTATTCTTACTTATCCTCATTTAGGTCATGTCACTGGATTGTAATATTTGGACTCAACTGAAATAAATTTTTAAATGGATATAGAAGTTTTGTGAAAAAAAAAATTGCATTAAAAATTCAGTCACTGTTGAAACAATAATTTCTCCAGTTACCTCAGTCTGATGAGCATCATATCTCAGCACTATCACTTGAGAAGAACGATTTATATTTTATATATGTCATTGATATCTGACCTCTTGATCAAGATAACATTACAAAGGTGTAACTATTAATATTTTCTGGAGTGTATATATATTACACAGTTTCAAACAAATACATTCTCTGAAAGACTTGGGTATATTACAGTGCATGTCACCACAAAGCAAAGAGTCTGAAGTGGTCCATAGAGGAATACTTTCCTTACATAAACACACATGCTCCTTGCTAAAACTTAAAGTACATCATTCAGTTTTGAACAGTTTATGCACAGTAAATTGTACGCAAGACACAAAAATTTCAGTTTTAATCAACTAGTAGTTTTGACTTTATATTACATATTCCTGAAAGTTTGCATTAGAAACTGTTCCACTGATCTTTGATAATATTATTTATAGTCAGTGGTACTGCGTACACAAAAACTGGAAAAACTTTTTCTCTACATCATTCAATCCCTGGAGCAGTATGTTTCACAGACCACAAAATTTGCATCCAATATCTCCTTGGAACAGAGAATGAGCTTTGTTGAATATTATTATTAATCTCACTAATTTATCTACCAATCCAATACTCATCAATCTGTTATTTCACAGGACAGATAACAATTTTGGGGGAATTTAAAAATTCCTCACAACTTCCTACTACCTAACTGAGTGAAATATATGACACATAATCATATATCTTCCATATTACACATACTTTTCTATCCCAGACTTATTGCTAAATATTAGTTTGTTGATACTGAATGTAATGGGCATGCCACAGAACTCTCCTATAAATGCCCGAGTAAGACAAAGACCACATGAATTCTGGATTCACAGAATGTCGTACTTCTCAGCAGTGAAAAATATATTACAAATGCAAGTGTGAATAAAAACACTGCACCACAAAAACAACAGTGATCATTCATTGATGCTTTATGCAAAATACATCACACAGCATAGTGTTTTGAAGTCAAAGGCTTCTTGGTTTGTATTTCAAACGTTTGGATTTTACATCAACATTTACAGCAAAGATCAATCGAAGAATGAAAAACTGAGGGATGCATCAGAGTGACACCTGCAGCATTTTTGTAAATAATGAAGGATGAAATCAGCACAGAGAACAATATCTAAAATATTTGAAAATTCGAATCATCTCATCAATCTATATTACTATTAGAATGTGCAATATCTAATGTATGCTGCAAAAAAATTGACATCTAAAGCTAGTAACAAACTGTTAAGCAGCTGACTGTCCCTGAACAGCTAAGAAAATTAACACAACAAGTAAGCAAAGCTTTGATAAAATGTCAGATTTCAGCTGTGAAATATACATTTCTATAAAATACAACAGCAAAAAAGACTCCAATAACTTGAGTCGGGATGAAACAGTTTTAATTTTTCTCCTCAGGACAACACAAAATACTGTCAAATTTCACAGGCTTTTGAAAAAAATATGTGATACCAAACAGGTAGGAAACAAACCATCTAACAGCTATGTAAACTTAAGAAACAATTGAGAAAGGCCACAAGACCATACAACTGAACGAGCTATTTCAATATCTGTCATGCCTCCTTCTGACAAATGGAAATCTTCTTCTGAGGTACAGTAAATTTAAATTGCAATTCACACATGAGTCTGATTCATAAATTCTAACACATGAATTCTAACAGCAATTCAGAGTACAATATATAATTCAGAAGTGTCTGTGACTGATTTCTAGAAGAGCAACAAACTTATATTCAGGTTCCAAGACTGACTAAAGAAGAACAATGTAATTCTCACATCTGAAGTTGATTCATGATGGGATGGCAGACATTTATTATATACAGTAACTCAGATGTTCTGAGGCTGATTAAAAAAGTACAATGTAATTCAGAGACATTTGTGGTACAAGATGCCATTGTAGGTAAGTAAAGGTGACTTTAGAATGAAACTACGTGTACATGTACTAACATGTCTGTGGCTGATTCATCAAGTACAGCAAACCCACACTGTAATTTATGTCTAAGGCTAATTCGAGGGATGTCGATATGTTAACATCAAAAAGTAAGAAACATTTTACCCCTATTCTTCTATGTCACAAACCAAAAATATTTCTACAGTAAAGATAAAAATTTCCAGGCCATCAATGAAATTGATGAGAGGTCAAAAATCTATTTTCCTACAAAAATGGGAAGTTTGCCATCCTTGTAATTCATAAAATGCAACAAACTTATTCTGTAATCCGGACGTGTCTGAAGCTGGTTCTAAAATCACAACAGGCTAAAAATGTCATTCCAAAGTATCCTAAGCTGATTCATTAAGTAAAACAGACTTTATACAGTACAGTAATTCCGATATTCTGAGAAATACAACATACGTGTAAATTCAGATCTGTCTGTGACTGATTCATGAAGTGCAGTTGATTGTTATTGGGATATGTCTCAGGAAAATTCATGAAACACAATAAGCATATAATGTAATTTAGATGTACCTGGGGTTAATTCATGAAAAACTGCTAATCTTCATACACTGTGTGTGTGGGGCCAAGTCAAAAATTAAGTATAGTGATTATATACTGTAGTCCTGGGGCAACATATGCCAATTCTGTGATGGAAACTATATTGTAGCTGATGTCATAAAATATGTCAGTATGTCAGTACAGTCATTTGCAGTAAATTGCAGCTATGATGCCATAGACGTAAAATGAAGCAACATGACAGGAGATCAAGGAGTCTACTTTGAAGTTCTATTAAAGTCTGCATATAAAAATCATACACTGAACAACAGAAAAAAGGGATACAAAAATTAATCAAGTCTAAATAAAAAAAAAGCAATGGCCTTTACGTCACTTCGTCTTTTTCATACTAATCAATGTTTCAGTTTTATCTTATTTTAAGCTGCACTAAGCCTTGAGTGCTATTTACACCAGTATTAAATCTGATATTCAAAGGCCTGTCTTTCATGGAGACTGAAAATATCTGAAAGATGCTACTGAGCTAGTAATTCATGTAGTTGCTTATTGGTAAAGACTATGAAGGACATTTTCAAAGATGAAACAAATTATAGACAATACAGACCTACTACAAGAAAACAAATAAAAAAAAAAAAAGGAGAATACAATAAGAAAACAATAAAAACAATAATACTAAAAACAAATATTATTTTTTTTAAAATGCACAGTAAACAAACAAATAAAAATTCCTCATTTGGGGATTCAAGCCTAACATTACATTAGTCTAATATCAATCCTTGACAAATGACAAACATTCTTCAATAGCAAGAAACAGTGACAGACATAAAAATGTGACTTCTGAGAAAATGCAGAAGAAACTATTAAAAAAAAAATAAAAATAAAAAACAGGAATAAAGAGGAAAATGACACTGACTATGAAGAAGGAAAGAAACAGGAAACCGTAATATACACAAGATAAATAAACTAGATAAATGAACAAGGAAGGTGAAACCAGTGATATGCTGACTGACAGGAAGTTTATGAGGCAAAGAGAAATAAAACAGTCGAAAAACACAACACATGGAAAGCTAAGAAGGATAAAGGAAGTAAAATTTAAAAACAACATGACACAGGAAAGGATCTAGATCTACATAACATTAATGAGGCAAACAAAATTAAACCAACAGGTAAAATAAAATGTGAAAAATTAGAATTTGAAGCAAAACTGAGATTTTAAAAAAATTAAGTTCAAATAGCAAAGAAAAAAAAAAAAAAAAGCAATGGACAAATAAATAACTGGTATGCTATCTTGTACATGCTCACTCCACCAAACGCCAGAGAACCCCAGCTGAAGAAAGTTGCGTGTCCATTGGATGTCAGCTGTGTGCACAATCCAATTGTAAGGAGACATACATAAATCATCTGTTTAAACAGGCCTTCATTCCCATTAAGGGGGCTATCTCAGCCACCCTACAGTTTTATCAAATTTCGATACTACTTTATACTGTGGTACGAAGATGCTTTCATAAGAGATTCTTCACGTTTTTGTTTTCGTGAAGTACATAAAAAGACAAGCCCTTTCTTTTTATATGCCAGTGGCCTAGTGATCTCCTTCCAAACTTTCTGCAAAAATACCATTTCATTTACTTTTTGTTCTACATATGCCTATGATCTCTATACAAGCATAATGTCATGCTGGCAGAAAAAAATATTTATGAAAGCTATCAAATGGATAAATAGTTTGAGTGGTAAATGAAACTGATTCAAAATGTATGCAACAAACTGCATGCAGAGATTTTTTTCCCAAACTCTGTGCTTCTGCATCTTAATTGTGTTGACCTAGTAACAGTGGAATAGATGAGATAGCAGGATGTCCCTAGTCAAAGAAAGATGGGAAACAGGAAGGAAGTTGGGGGGAGTGTTGTGTGTGTGTGTGGGGGGGGGGGGGGCAGACAAAAACATATTTTGTTTGCAGTTCATGAACTATGATCTGCTAAAATGAAACTCAGACAGCAACCATGACAAAAATCATAAGGAGGCATGATAAATGAGATATAGAGATACTGAAAATGACATAACAACAATAACACATTTAGTACTAAAATTTACAAGCAGAGTTAAATGTATGCCACTACAATTTTTGGTCTTGCATTCAATATTCTGGATATTTCTGCATGCTGTAATCTGGATATTTCTTCCAGCTAACACTCAGACAAACAGAATGGAATACAAAAATAAAGTATGTATATCAGTCATGTCACATTTATTAGATCAACAACATGGTATCATGCAGAAATATTCTGATACAAAATAAATAACAGTCATTTGATTATGAAATAAATAACAAAGAGATTTAACATCAAGTGAGGAATAGACAAGGTAATTTCCACTCCTCCTCTTAAGTGTGGAATAGCATACAAAGAATCTCTCATATCTCACTGAAATGGGAAATGGTATACATTTTGCTATATAGCAAAAAACAAAAGCATTTTTCTCTGCACTAGAAAAAAAAAAATTTTCAAATAAAAATCAATGACAGAAGCGAACAAAAATGAGATGGGAAAAAAAAATTCAGAATAAGCAATTTCCCATCAGGTCTCTTGACATTTCTGATGCAATGAATAAAGAGCCACCCATAATGTTTAAGTATATGAATGTGTTTGACCATAATCTAAACCATTGGGCTTCTTCTTCTGAAAGAACTGAGTTTCCCAACAGCTGTAGTAATCGTCCTCACTATTGTTGGCCAATTTAACATAAAACACTTTACATATATGTAAAACAGTATAACTACCACTTCTCACCATCCTTCAATATAGAAAACCATTTACCCATACCGTGAACCACTATCAATAATGCACTATGATCAGTTCTCACCACCATTGGCCAGTTTAAAAGAGAATGCTGTCCAATGTGAACCACTATCAGTCCTCACCATCCAAAAGTAATTCATTTTGAAACATTATTCATATGTAAAGTGAAACTCTCTCCATGTATAAAATGTGCTAAGACCAGTCCTCAGCATTGCTAGACAAACTGAAACAGAACATTGTCTACATGGAAAATATATTCAGTCCTTGCCATCCAAGGATAATTTATTACAGAACATTATTCACCTATCAAATGAACCTCCCTCCTTAGGTAGAATATACTATGATCAGTCCTTACCATGCCAGTGCGATACAGGGCAATGTCTACATGATTAACATGCCACCATCAGTCCCTGCTATCCATAGACAATTCATTTCAGAACATTAGTCTCCTACAAAGCAACCATTTTCCATAGAGAAAATACGTTAAGATCGGTTCTCAGTGTCAATGGACAAATCAATACAATCCTCCGCTGTGTCAGATGAGATGCCTGGCTGTCCTGTTTTGGACAGATAACTGTGTGGGACAACCTGATCAATGCCAGTTTGACGATTTGAAACATCAGCAGTACCCTTGGACATCTTTGCCCCAGTAACACCAGTCTGTTTGTTCATATCCCCCGTTTTAATCTTCCTGTCAGCTGAATGATGATTGTTTGTTGTTTCTGTTATCTTACTGCTTTGTTGTGATGGCCCTTTCTGTAATAACATAGAATTGACTGAAGAAGAGTTAGGTGCTGTACTCTGCTGTCTCTTTTTTACCCCAGTGCCATTTTTACCACTGACAACCCATTGGTTCTGATGCTCTCGGCTGATTTCCTCTTTCAGCATCGCAATCTGCGCCTTCAGTTCTGCCACAATAGCATCCAGTACATTGCCTTCAAGGCTGTCTATGTCTCCCACATTTGGAACCATGGTTAGATCATCAGACAGCTGATAGTCAAATGAACTAGTAGCAAGGCTATCCAGACCAGCCTGGCCGTTACATGATGAAGAAGCTTCGATGGTTCTCCCTCTGTCTGCTATCATAAAAGGATCAGGATGGCCTGTTGAGGAGATAGCCTGTGCTGGTAGGCAAGATGCAGTGGACATGGTGCCACTAGTACTGATAGCTGAGGCCACCACCAAGGATGTGATGTCTGACAATGGTGACAGTGACATACTGTCTGATGGATTTGTTCTTGTCATTGATGACATTTGTGTATTGCTTTGCAAACAATGAGAGGTAACCCAATTATCACTATTCGTTACAATGGACTTATCCTGCACAGGTGGCAAAGAGCAACACTCACTTATCGACTGGACTGAATTTGGATTCGTAGGAATAGTAGAGATATCAGCACAGGCTCCAAAATCAGTGCTCTTTTGCGTGTGTGCATTTAAATGCTTCACTATCTGTGGGCACCTGTCGGCCATTGGAACATTTCCTTTGGATGACACATTATGAGAGACTTGTGAGTGCTGGAAAACTTCCGTTTGCTCACAAACATTTGAGCCTGAAACATGTGATGAGGGAGATGTCCAGCTCAACACATGTGGTGTGATCTGATTGCTATTAATACCAGAACCGACAGAGTTACAATTCAGTGGGAACTCATTGGTTTCCAAATCTGACAAGTATGAGGAACGAAGGATGTCCTTATCTGAAGTTACCTGGGAAGACTGTGTCTGAGGATTTTCTTTAACTGTCGTTGGAAATGACTGAAGGCTGTGTGGTACATTGTTGCAGTGGGGAGGGCCCAGGGGTAATGGTGGACCACTTGCCACATTCTGTGCATGAGACTGACAACTCTGTGTTACATTTTGGTTCCCTGACAGCACTGGGGTTTGAATGTCTAGCATGTCTGTTGCCCCTGTGCTCTGGTAGCATGAAACAACAGGATCAAAGCAGCTGAGATGGCCGCATGCAAGGAAAGAGTTTTTCGACAGCTCTGTATGAACATGTCTAGTGTGTGAATTGTTGGGTCTGATCATGAACTGACTGTATTCCGAAGCGTCTGGCTCCTGATGACTTGCTGTGGGAGGATGATGATGGTGATGAGATTTTGAGATCTTAAATTGTTCAAACTTGCGGGAAAGATGGAGACATGGATAATGCGCTGTATCACATAGACAGCTGTTGCACATCTCATTAGGGACACTTAAATGATTAAAACCACCAGTAGCAGCGGCGAACCGTTCAGAATGATGAGAACGTCTTGATATCCTGTGCCCCATTTGTTCCTTAAGCATATTTTTTCTGTCACGTGGTCCAAGCCAAGCTTTTCTGTGAGAGGTCCTTGTGGTAACAGCTTTCTGAGATATTTTTCTTGATGGTGATTGGCTGCTCTGTGCTAATCCGGTAGATTTTCCATTCAAGGATCGACTAACAGAAATGGAGGAAGACTCTGAGGGAAGTTTTCTTACATCCAGAATTTCACACTCTTGCAACTGCCCATTTACCATAGCAAATCCTTGGCCAGTGTTCAGACTTCCATAACTGTGCAGGACAATGGCATCTTTTCTGGGGTCACCTGAGTCCTTCTTGCCTTTTTTATCATTTCTATTGGGCCAATCTTTCCTCATTTCTGAGCAGCTAATGTCTTTGCTTTTCACGTAACTACTTGTCTGGGTCAACTGAGGATCAGTGTACTCATTATAAATGTGTGAGTTTTCAGCCATAGTCGTGAAACCATTCTCCCTATATTCCTGAAACAATTCATCCATTGGTGGACCCCAGAAACCTTCATCTGTTTCTGTGTTGGGCAATTTCTGCTTTGTCTCTGGGAAAATTTGAGTCTGAGACCTTTGTCTTCTGTTTACAAACAACTGAGGCACCATTTGTGATGTTGATTTTTTAGCAGGTTTTGACCACTCACATCTTTTGGAGAATGAAGTCTTTCCCTGGAAAGCAGACTGTTCTCTTGAAACAGAATCTCCTGATATGGAAGTCTGCTTTGTGGAATGACATTTGTTTGCAGATGGCCTGTTGGACACATCCATAATGGTGACTGTCGTCTTGGGTCTCTTACAGGTCACTTCCTTCTTGCCATTCTCTTCCTCATATCTGATGAACTCAGGGTCTCTTCTCTCTGAATGTTTATCCTTGTGATCAGTATGTCTCTCACTGTTGCTGGAACAACTACTAGAACTATCCTGGCTGAGCCAAGCCCCATCTCTGCTGTGATTGCTGCTGGTACTGCTGTCACTCTTCTCACTACCAGCAGTGCTAGAGTCACTGTTGCCACTGCCTATCCGCCTCCTTTTGCTACTGACTGTCAGATCAATGGCTAAACCTGACACATCCAGAACTGAACCCATGTAACTGACTAGCCCTTTAGTCTGTGGTCCACTTGTTTCAACAATGACGACATCGTCACAGGTATCCTCACCTATCTCTATAGTTTCAGTTTCAATGGCAATGGCTGGTCTCTTTTGGTTTGTTTTGCTTATCACTGACACTGTGTCACAAGTATCATCACTTCTGTGTGAGGTTTGGTAGCTCAGGGCTGAAGACAAAGTTTGCTGGGCAGGAACATGCTGCTGCTGACTAGAACTACACGTTTCCTCAGTCTGATCACAAGTATCGTCCACATCTATAATTTGGGCCTGGTTTGTGTCTGCTACAATTCTGATGTCTCTCTCTGTTGTCTGAGTACTCATATTCCTATGATTTTTTGCACATACATAGTAAAGATCTGTTTCATTGTAACACATGTTGAAACTATCCTTTGAATTATTCATTTTGATTTTCTCTTTTTGGGATGTTAGCTCTGATATATAAACAGTATTTGTTCCAGCATTACATACTTTACCACTTTTTTCCATTTGTTTTTCAGTGGCTTCATCTGCTGCAAGTGTGACACCATCAAATCTTTTGACATCCTTGTCAATCCTGTTAGTCTGAACTGTATTTTTGTCTTTCCCATCAAATGAGTCTCCTGTCCATTTCTTCACTGCCAACTTACTGAGGGCACTGGCTTCAGATACAGGACTGGTCACAGTTTGAATTTTGTTATCCTCCATAGTGTGACAATCTTTATAACTAGCTGGGTCAAAATGGATGTCTTTCGACATTAACTCATATTTATTTGATATGAACCCAACTTCCTGATCTTCCAGTTCGATATGATTCTTTTGGTATAGAGAATTGTTTGTAACTTCAGCATGACACAGCTGACTTCCAGAGATAGGCTTGCCCTTACAAGAAGTGGAGTCTCCTTCAGTCACTAGTTCTGCATTGGTATCTAAGCTCACCTTAGTGCCAGCACTCTCATCCTTCCAAACATCACTCACCATTTTATCCAAGTCCTCTGAAAACCCACGGGATGCCTGAATACTGCTGACAATAATATCTTTACGATTAAACTTGGAGAAAGCAAAAATGACTTGATCTCTCAAAGACAGACTGTCATGCATTGGTTCAAGCTCCTCATTATATTTCTTATCTAAGTTTAAAGAAAATGAACTGTCTTGCTGATTTTCTTTTTTCCTCGAGATATTTTCACCCACATCAGTCACTGGTAATGATTTCTGAGCTCTGTCAGATGAAAATTTGATGGAGGAGCTTTTCCATCCTTTAGCACGGACAGCATTCCTCATATTCCTGGATTTACTCTTGAACAGTTTCCATAGGTGATGTCTGGCTTTTTTCTCTTGACTTGCTTGTCTGCTTGATCTATCTTGGTCTGCTTGTATTATCGTATCTCTAGGATTGGAAACTATCTTGCTGTGTCCTACTGTATCAAGTACTTTGAGTTTGTTGGAACAGGGAACTGTCAAATCATTTGCATCAGAAGCAGAGTCAAGCTGGTGCAATGAATTCTCTTCTGGGTGAAAGTCTTTTTTGCTTTGACTGCTGGAATCTTTACTGTCTCGCTGGTCATTTTGAGTCTGGCAAGTGCCAGAATCATCTGTCAGCCAGTTGTTCTCATCACTAAGTGTTTTAGGCCCCTGATGGTCATTTGTCTTATCTGAAATCTTCACTCCACCAGACTGCAACATTTTCAAAAATTCCCTCTGGAAATCAGCGGGGCTGGTCTTGTCTGTTCTTTCTATCGTGTGTATCTTTTTTGACTGAAATTTGTCAAGGCTTTTTCCAGGTGTACTGTCACTGTAACTCTGCCTGACAATGCGTATCTTCAGCTTTGGGATTTGTTTCACTTGGTGAAATTTCTTCTTCCTGTGGTCTTTCTCTCTACCTTTGCTCACTTTTCTCTTTCTGTGTCTCCTATGATTACTGGCACCAACAATGAACTTTTGGCTCATTTTCTCCCTTCCTCTGCTTGTCAGGTCTTCCTTCTTCTTTGGCCTTCTCTCATACATGGAAGAATGCATGTCTGACAACATAACTCGACCTCTTTCATCTCTATAGCTGTCACTGTCATCTTGGCATGGTTCTCCAGTATCTGCCTCTGATACAATATCTTCAGAATTTCCACACATTATGATACTCACATCCCCATCATTTCTATTCCCATTCTCTCCATGGGCAGCATTACTTTCAACGTCTTTGCTTTCACTTTCATCTAGACCATGATGCTGGAAATTAACACAATGTTCCATTTGAGCACCTGGACCATCACTACAGACATACTGATGAGTTGTTCTTCCTCCAGGCTTTTCAGTGGACTGACTACAATTACGCTTACCAACATTGCAATGGTGGGAGGGAGTGACACACTTCTTGCAGATACAGTGGTACGAACATGGAGGGTTAGACTGGCATAGGCAAGCACCACAGCTAGACTGCAGATAATCATGCGCACATGAGAACTGATTATGAGCTTGGCAGTTACTATGCATGCAGTGGGCAGAGGTTACATTATGCAGATTACAAGGTGAACAGGCATGCTGGGAATGGTATTTTGTGGTGCACTGAGATGGAAAGTTAGTGGCAGATGAATGAGAATTGAAGCAGTTGGCAGCATGAGAGAAAACAGCTGGAGAGGAGACAACTTTGGGAGTACAGCTATAACTATGACCACATGACAGAGGTGAGGACAACTTCTGCAACCCGCTCTCCCCTATCAAAGGCTGGTCATCACTAGGAAACAATGCATGAGAAGATGACGAGATGAGATTGGTAGATATGTTGGCTGGACTGGAGGAAGGAGCAGGTGAATGAACAAGGATCTGTCTTCCTCTCTGTGATAAGGATTGAAATGAATGAGATGTGGATGAATTGGAACAAGAGCTAGACACAGAACTGGGCAAAACAGGTGGAGGAGAAGGGGAAGATGTGGCAGGAGGCAAGCGATCCAGCTCATCTAATCTACTAGGCTTGCAAACATCTAGGACAGGGAAGGGTTCATTGGCACATATTACCTTGCTAGCTATGGAGCTAGATCCAAGAGATGCCTGCCGCTTTCTTTTCGATGTTCCCTGGTGACTAGAAGATGACGAAGAGGAGGAAGTGGAGGAGCTCTGATCAGCCGAAGACCCAAGGGTCAACGACGCAAACTTGGAGGGATGACATGCCAAGGGAGAGAATTTACCCATGGAGCTTGTGCGTAATGTAGAGGAGAAGATGGATGGGGGAGTGTACTCTCCTGGTCGAATGCTGCTAGCTTTAGATGGAGATGGTGATTTTTCAGGAGTGAAGTAGAACTTGTTGCGGTAGCGGGAGGGTGGAGTGTTAGTAAGCCCAGACATATGAGACAGGCAAGGAGAGGGGTTGATCAACTGAGCTGACGACGAGGAGGAAGAGGAAGTAGATACCTTGCGCTGGAGGCCCTGCCTGAGGCTCACAATACCCCGCGCTGTTTCTGGGGTACCTGCACTGGCACGAGCTGCCGAACGTTTAGCCAGCAAACTGCTGCCAGTCCGCCCAGTCTGAAATCAGAGTGGTGGGTACTTTACTTTTGATTTACCAACATAAGGTTTTGCTCCTGATCTGCCTAGCCATTAGACATGCCTGACTAGATTTATGACACTGTATTAGACCCACAGGCATTGTTTTAGTTGTTATTGAACAGCGGCTGCCAAAGGGTTTCTGATCTAATAACCACCTTCGCTAGGAATCCAACAATCTAACTACTGGAAGAAATTAAGATCAATAATGAACATCCTACAAGGAGCCAAACAGAAGGTTCTGAATATACCCAGAAATATAGCATTTATAGCACAGAGGCTGGCACATACAAAAGGTACTACTCTAATAAATTGCCAAGATGGCTCATATGGAAGCATAATTTCAAGATCCTACAGTCTCTATGAAGCATGCAAATATTTATCATGGTGCCAGAAAGTTTACTTATTGGTGTACTCATACATATATGCCATTCATCCCAAAAACTTTTATTCTTTGAAGACCTTACAGCATGTCTATTCTATTCAATGATATGTATTTTTGTGGGTGTGTATTGAAGTATGAACTGAGGCAATAGACACAAGGAATCCATATCAAAAACAAGGACATCTTTAATTCATTTCTGGTGCTCTAAAAGTATTATGTTCAAGAAATACAATATCTGCACCTCTAAACCAGATAATTTTCAGAACAGATGGAGTCCTATGTTTCACTTCTATAAAACCAAAGAGAATGTCATAATCTGTAGCTTCATCATACATATTTTTGCTCTTAAATGCTTTACATATCACATATATTTTTTTGCTCAAACAGACTGTATTCTTTCTCCAATGTTGTTCCTATGCTTTCTATGAGATACTGTTTTTATTTTTTTCCCCCGTCTTTCTGTTTGAAATCATAATTTCTGTCTTTTCACTTTAAAAATAAGATGAAACAAAAGTGAAAGAGGAAGAGATATAGAGAGCAACAAAACAAAATAAAAAAATAAACTACGGAAAAAAAGGCTCATTATAAACCAGGATTAGATCTGGCTTATTCATTTATTTTTTTTATTATTCTTTCATTTTATGCCAATATGTTCATTTACATTGTAAAAAATAAATGTGTCATTTGCTAGCCTTTTTTTTTTGTGTGCATTCATAAGTTAAAAAAAAAAAACAATCACAAAATAAAGCGAACAACCAAAATAAGATAACTAATGAAAATAAAATTACATAAATGATCTGTGCTGAGCGCAAACTGCACGACAGTCTAGAAGATGTGATTATGATTGACAGAGATATAGCTAAGTACAAAGTCTTTTCACAAGTCAATCCAAGTGGACTTTGTCCTTCAAATTTCAGTTTAAAATCTATGTTCTCCAGATTACCAGCAACTTATTCAGTTTTCAGATTCATATGAAATTTTCCAATCACAATATACTGTTTGCACACAAAAAATATACATTTCTATGCGTAATTTCATTCCAACTGCCATCATAGAATCCTTCATCTCTTGAACTGCCATACAACATATTTTCCAGACTCTCCTGCTTTAAGCATAGGGCTCACCAAAATTTAATACATTAGTTCATTGGAGGAAGTGACTTGTAAGTTATGTAAAAGAGAAGACCTATTATCATCTGATAGAGGGGATCTACAGGGAGTACAGCTATCAATCCTTCTCTGCATTATCACATCATTTGTCTCACTGCATTTTTCAATACCAAGTGCTGGTGTTTTTTCTAAAATCTGGAAAAAAAAGTCACAGAGAGAGAGAGAAAAAACAAACATGAAAAAAGATGACTGGAAGTAACTTTTCCCTTCGTCATTTTTTGAAAAGAGCTCCCAGATATACTGAAGGAGGAATATGATAGACTGGACCGACAGCAAATCTTTGAAGATGAAACATTTAATCTACACTACAATGTATTCATCCTATCTCAAGAGCCAATGTCCCTTTCAAACCTCTGGGAAGTTATTCTCTGACATTCTCAGACTTTGTGTAAGCTATAGTGTAGAGACCCCTACTGCTATAGGTATTGTGAGGTTATGCAGTATCTCCATTATGCTCTAATCAATGATATGTGAGTTACAGAGAGGAAAAGAGATTAGTAGAAGGAGAAAAAGGATGAGAGAAAGAGAAGAAGAGAGATGGGAAGAGGGAAATAACGAGGCTGGTCACAAGCAATCCCCATTTTACTGTGTCTTATCAACT
>JBCEWB010061787.1:0-13650 GCA_039654565.1 Peronia peronii
ACATACATACATACATACATACATACATACATACATACATACATACATACATACATACATACATACATACATACTTCCCTGGTATCTCGTACATAGACAAGAGTGGAGAACTGCTGAACCAGCTTGCCAGGCCAAACAGGAGTCTGATGGCCAAGCCTATTGATTGGCTGGCTAGCACGGTGACACTGTCAGGCCAGGCCTAGTTCTGGCGACGCCAAAAGCTTTCAAGCGCATTAAGCTCTGAGCTAATGCAAAAATAATTATTTGTGGCTTCGTGAATTTTTCAAACAGACGTATACATGTGTACAATGCTTTCATTGCAGTCAGTCGTTTTATAATGATTTAAGCACTACAATGGTCTTATAGACTAAGGTCACCCCATTTCAGAAATGATCGAATGAGTTTATATGTCTTTATTGTTTCTTCTAAAAGCACCGATTTGAATTGGTAAAGCAACATGGACAAAAACGGAAAGGGATTAAGAAAAAAAATGCTATTTTAGAAAATCCCATCGTTTATCTGTAATATCCTATTGCTTTTAGACGCCATGTCGAAGAGTTGTCTCTGACTACCTGGCAATGGAAAATCAACAGTTCTTGATTTTTGTTCATTGAGATGTCTGTTTTACCTCTGCAGTCAAAAATGAAAGATGTACATCGGAATCAACAATATAATTTCATTATTTCATAATTAATGATCAAACTACATTTCAACAGACAGGCATCCCGGATCCCAGATGACTGTATCGATTTTTCGTTCCACAAATCGGTAACACAAATTAATGTTTAGATCTAAAGCATCTTGTCAGTTGAGGATGATTGTCTTTAATTGAAAGAACACATATACATTTTTATATTGAAAATTCACAGGGCTTATGCAATGATAATAGTTTAATCCTCTTGACTGACTACCTTTCGTCAGGAAGATTCTCAACGGAAGTAAGCCTGTTTTAGATTAGCCTCTCAGTATATGCTATATATTTTTAAAAAATGGCATGATCAACAAGAAAAATCGCTCCTGGCCAAGGATCACTGAGAGCTCATTAGTGATAAGATCGGTGGAGGGAAACGTTTTTTCTTCTTCTGGGCTCTTAGGTATGAAAATCATTCAAGCACGAAAGCTAATTTTTATCCAGGAAATTATGTGTCAATTACTACATCTCCAAAAAGTAGAATTAACTAAATGTTTTACAGATAATTTCAGCGTGTCATAATTACGGGTATTTCGTTTTCTATTTCGTTTCAATGCGCATTTTCACTTTTTCAGTTTCAAATCAATCTGTGAAATTGATGTGACTAAGATTTAAACTTTTACACACACTCACATAGATACACGCAGAGAGTAAACGTGCGCAGTAGTAAACATACTTTGATACACAAGCATACGTAAATACACACACACATACACACACGCACGAACACACGTGTACAAACGCAGATATGAAGGTTACATTTTTCCGTGTGGGAAATTGTTTGAGAAAAAATTTCGACATAATGGAAGAAATGCTCATAGATGGAAATTCAACCAGGGTCGTTCTATAAACAATTGTATAGCTAAACAAAACAATGAACTCTATCTGTGAGTACTATTGTGTCCAAAATGATCGAACACCAATAAATATTCTTTTTGATGAGCATTAATAAAATGTACAGAGTCATTAATTTCTAAAGGGAGATGGTTGTGCTCAATTATATTACTTCCCTTTACCAGACAAAAGAGGGATTAAATAAGAAGTGCTAAGAGAGAAAAAACAAAACAAAACACTTCTGTGCCCTTTGCTTGAAACATACACCATGAAAAATTTCAACAAAAAAAAATATGTATAAAGAGAATGTTTTCTTCTTATTTTTATAATTTCATCAAATTTTTTGGTGATGAGTCTTTCGAATGACAAGAAGTAAAAGGATTTTTTTTCCTCTTTACGCTACCAACTAAACACATCTTTAGTCTGGTAAAGGGAAGTAATAGGGCTGGTCAAAATGATCTCTTTTACACGAATCCCTTTTTTGGAAGGGGCAGATAATCTGCGAAACGATCTCCTATTGATATGCCGATATACGCTTCATAAATACAAGTAACAAAGTTTGTACTGTGAGAATTAAATAATGTAGGCTACAGATTTTACACTGCAGGTTTGCAACAATATCAATTTACGAGAGTAAAATGTGTAAACCTCTATCTGGTGAAAGTACAACTGAGTTATACAAAAGGCAGAATACGAACGGCGTATGTAATTAATTGACTGCTTATCTTGTTCGGCCTTCTAAGCTTGCGTCTTCGGACCTTTTCTTAAACGCATGGCAATCAGGTAGCGCCTGAGGAGTCTTCCTGATCGTGCTGGGGTTTGAACCAATAGTTCATTTTCGACTAAGCACGAACCTGGAAATCCCCGGCGGAGTTTTTGTACCCCCTGCTAAAAATAGAACACTCACTTAATAACCGTGTTACGCTCCACCACGAAATCCCACAACGATAGTAGAACGTAAAATTTCGGGAAAAACCGGACGCCGGAAATAGGTCAGGTGTTGCCTACGTCATTAAATCATTAACACTACTCATTGCTTCTATATTTGGAGGGCCTCTTGGTTCAACAGGCACACAGGGAAGAGTTTTAGTAATACATTTCCTATCCACCGCAGCAGGGTCAAACCGAAAAGTGAGGCAAACTTGTGAGCAGTTTGGAGTGTTTGTACCTCCCAGCTAAAAATAGACGCAGGGATTTCCAGCCTTTCGCTTGGTCGGAACAAATCTATTAGATAATGTTTCAAGCGAACAAAATTCATTTTTTTGAGAAGCGTACGAGTTGTGACCGCTCAGCCAGGATATGACATGGTCTTTTTGTTAACATTTTATATTTGCTAACGTAACTCTTTTTTAATGTAGGCACAATTAATAGAACAAAAACAAAGGGTTTGTTACAATCATGGGAAAATGGCCATCTAAGACTATCCAAAACATGCTTCCACAGCATGTTTCTGTCGTTTACAAAAAGCCCTGTAAATTCGGTGTAGAAACATTAGTCTGCAAGAACAGCAAGTTGTCATGTTATGGTATACGGTATGATCTACAAGCTGGAACCTGGACATCAGGTATTTGCTCTCTGAGAGATTAAAAACATCACCCATGAAGCATGAATCTTGCTCTCCACAGATATCAAACGGCTCTATAGAAAGCCATTTCTGCTTTGCACATGGCTTTAATCATACAGTTATCTAATTCACAGGACAAGGATGTCTATTCATGCGATGTGGTGCTTACAGAGATGTCGTGAATTTTATATTTTCTGTCAATAACACGAATCGTTATTACCTATGCTTGTTGTGTTTGCTGGTATCCATTTTGATGGAATAAGAAATTACTGGGTTTTTCCTAACGATCGTATCTTATCCCATCTTTTCTTTCAACGCTTATCATATGAAACTGTCCTGAAGAGAAACTATTACGAGTAATATGAAAATATAATCTTTAGGTCAGGCTGTAACAAAATGTAACAGACACTTAAATATAATTAGCTTTACTTGGTTGGTTCATTCTGTGGATCTGGGTTCTTATCTTAGAACAAGGGAGCCATACTCATTTCTATTTATTTCTGCAATTGTGAGATGTATCTACCCTCCTTGTGTGTCCTATACGGGTCATGCCCACGGCAGAATGTCACACTCAGAATGTCACAATCAGAATGTCACAGTAGAATGCCCCAGTCAGAGTGCCAGTCAGAATGCCATAGTCAGAATGTCACAGTCAGAATGTCACAGTCAGAGTGCCACAGTCAGGGTGCCACAGACAGAATGCCACAGTCAGAGTGCCACAGTCAGAATGCCACAGTCAGAATGTCAAGTCAGAGTGCCAGTCAGAATGCCATAGTCAGAGTGCCACAGTCACAATGTCACAGTCAGAGTGACACAGTCAGAATGCCACAGTCAGAGTGCCACAATCAGGGTGCAACAGACAGAATGTCAAAGTCAGAGTGCCACAGTCAGAATGTCACAGTCAGAGTGCCACAGTCAGAATGTCACAGTCAGAATGTCACAGTCAGAATGTCACAGTCAGAGTGGCACACTCAGAGTGCCACAGTCAGGGTGCCACAGTCCAATGTCACAGTCAGAGTGCCACAGTCAGGAGAAAACCAATAATGCTACAGTTAAGACTCACACTATCGATCTGGTGTTTCACTTGGTTTGTCCAACTTTTAGCTCAGCCATAATGTTAGCGTGGATGCGCAGAGTTCACGAGAACAGGCTACAATTGCCAGCTCAGAAAAGGAAGGTGATAATTGGCCTTTGTCAGGCTCTCCTGCCGCGCGTGCGTCAAATCAGACATTTAGTTGCTAAATACAGATCTGGCTTTTAACATGGCGCTGTTTTGTGCAGCAACTTAAACATGATTTGATTCTGTCAGGGTGCTACTCCAAAGCATTAGATCGAGCCATTGTCTACGTCAGTTTTTGTTCTGAAAGACAGCTAATGTAGTGGAAGACATTGTTGTACCGAAAGAAGGAAAACATTGTAGCTGTATTTCCCAGCCAAAGCATGACAAATGTCGCACATTTCCTGACTCTATCCAGGTTAATTTTGGTATCCGCCTCAAGACAATGGATCTTACTGTTAGGATGATAAGCATTTGAGCATCCAAGAGGCAGACGTCTTATATGCGTCTAGAAAGCTGTGAACGTATGATTCGAGAATGTCTCCATTGGGTCTGTCGAGATAATAGTTGACTGTAAGGAGCTTGCAGCTTGTAGTGTATTTTCTTTGTTTTTAGCATTATCTACTTTTCCATTAAATCTTTCTAAGGCATCATATTATTATTATTATTATTATTAATATTATTATTTGGTACAGAAAAAGTACAATTATAACATTTATATGTATAGCTCAATGTTATCTTTATGCTACCAATAAATTTATAGACTTGGTTGCTGCAGCTATCGTTGATGATGTTGTTTCTGGTGCTGTCATAGTAACTATTGTTATTGTTGTTCATTGGCTACGTTTGTTGCTGTTGTTATTGTTATTGTTGTTCTGACACCAAAGTTCTTTCTGTACTTTACATGTACGTCAGTCAATCTTATGCAGAGAAGATGATAAGGGTACCATTACTTCTCCTCATGTCATCGCCCAGACATCTTTGCCAGGAGATCGGCGTTCTGTTCTCAGTCAGATCTTGCTGTGGGTTCCCTCCATTTGGCCTGTTTCGTGATTCTCTTCAATAAAAGTTTGAAATACGCTCTAAAACATTAGGTGCTGCTCGTCGAGAGAATAACCAACAAACCCGCTGATTTCACATGCTGCAGATACGCAGCTTACAACCTTTAACTGCAGAACCGCTCGATAATCTATTTGCCGCCGATACGCCGCAGAACAATATCAATATCAAATCGACCCGTAAATCAAGAGAAGTCGATAGATACATGCATATAATCGGCACATATCAGGAACTCAGTGGGCAAGGGATCCGATACTTCAACCCTATGACATCACCCAATCAGCCAGATCAGGTGGCCCGGGCAACAACGATAGACCGATCATCGATGCATGATGTCGGGAAATCTGCCAATACTATCGATACGCAAAGTCAATATTGAACCTTCTCCGGTAACGCGGAGGACATCATACGGCTGTTTATAGAAAGAGGGCAGCTTTGCACCGAATCAACTGATTTTCTTTTTTTAAAAAAAGGAAAGGAAAAAAAAGTAACGAATGCAACAAAAGAAAAAAAAAAACGCCATAACCGATTTTATTAGACGAGCTGTATATCACGACCACAAATCTTCATTATAATCGCCCAACTACACAATGCTATCGTGATTTTATTTGGTTTCCGGGATAAAACAACGGCATGGCTTGTTATCGTTCATTTACAACGTTTTTATTTTTAAATCCTCATATTTAATTCAACAAAAGGTGTTGACAAACATATCAATCAGACCTTTTCACCTAATTTATAGTATCCAGTTTCCGAGATGGAACATAAAGTGCATTATTCAAAGATCCTGGTTAGATCCTGCGTGCGTTTCCCTGAACTCGGTATTTGATTGATTAGCGGCATGGCTGATGTGAAAAATGTCACTCAGCGTGAAAAATTGTTTTTATTTGTCTGTCAGAGTAAACACGAACCCTGTACGAACAATGCATTAGTGATCATCAATAATTTTCACATAAATAGCAACATTTAGGTAACAAACCACGGCAACCATCTCTCAATTTCAATAAAGAATAAATACTCACTTTTGTCTATTTATGTGCGATATAATTATAAAGAAATGAGGTTATGACTGCAATACGATTAAAATCAACGGATGTCTAGAGCAAATTCTATCATATTTCTCTCCCACTCGCCCTCCCATTCTTACCCCTATACCGTATAAAAAGACAGAAACAAATTCAACTTTGCATTGCTTTTAATCTGTAGTCTTCTGTAAGTATAGTATTTCCCCCAAGTAGATTGTTCTCTTTTCATAATTGGCTTACATTATAAATTATATTAAAAAGGTGAACTTTTATCTGACAGAAATCTATGGCCTAGTAAATGTCGTCATAGTTTCTGACGAAGTCAACAAATTTTATTGGAGAAAAATTTTCTAAGCCTTTTCAAAGCCTGTGCCATTGATCCACTACATCAGTGTTTACGAAGCTTCTGTTGCTTGATACATTTTCAGTGGAGAAAAAGCTAAGCGTTTCAGGTGGATAAAATCGTTTCTAATTTAAATCTACTTGAAGCTAAACGCTGTACAAAGCTTAATAGATTTCCAGTGTCTGTATGTATTACGAGTATTTAATTTTGAGGGATTTGCTACGGAATAGATGGATTATATCATGGGACATCTCTATTTTGCTCAAACGGTTTGCAGTGCGCCTATCATTGAGATCGTGGATACAAAAGAAAATGGCACTTATGATATGAAGCAGATTCTGGTTATTCAGAAAGAAAGTAAATTATTCTCATTTTTTACACCTTGTTTGAAAAACAAATATTACAAAGTTTGATCTCATGACTATGTCTAATTTTTTTGTGTCTCATAAAATGTTTTCTTTGTTAAAAACGGTTGGGTAGTTGGAATCTGATTTTTTTTTATTCTGCTAGTTCACTGTAATGCAGCTTAAACTTAGCTAAGACCTCCTTCCACCTCCTCCCCCCCCCCACCCCCCGCCACAAAAAAAAAAAATTCTCCTCACCATCCTTCTTTTTTTCTGACACCTATTCCCCTCCCCTTTTTGATCGAAAAAAAAAAAAAAAAAGGCAAGGACAACATAACACAAGGGTAGATCTGTGTTGACGAGTATTCTCATAATAGTCACATTAAACAACAGGGTTGGGTGTGAATCATTTCTGATGCCACTTTCCTGACATTTGGTGTTGTAAAAAAAAAATCAATTAAAAAACAACAGTCGTTTATTAAAGAATAATCATTTCTATATCAAGACAAAAGTTAAGAACATACATAAGTATTTATACGCAGAATGCAATCGTGTCGGAATATTCAGGGGAGTTCATCCGAAAAAAAAAACACACACACACACGCACACACACACACACAAAGAAAAAAAACAGAGGAACATTGTAAAGAAAATGTCTTAATTTTGGAGAAACATCAACTAATCTTTAGTTTCTAACCATAATGTTTCCATAAAGATGCGATTTGTCCGGCTATTTCTGTACATCTTTCCGCAGCTTCTGGGTAATTGCCATCCATACCTATGTGCATATTATGTACATCCTTTAAATGGTTTTCGCCTTATACTGACTAATCCTGCCTTCATGTCCTTTGGTTCTACATAAATCTCACAATCTCATACACTTAGCAGAGAGAGCCGCCTTATCCCGCGAAATCAAAGCCAAATCACCTTCATGCCACTTCATCTTGCCAAACTCATTACCCAGGAAGCTACAACCCTTCGCTGCAAGGGCTCCTGATTGAATGCAATCAACGATCGATGCTACTTTTTTTCACTGTACCAATAAATAAATACAAAGGACTTGACCGCGACATTTTCTTGTTTATCCGCGCTTTGTCTGCCTATGTCCTGCTGGCAAAAACATTAGGATAATGACTGTGGCCGTTCCTGCTTGCACAAATAGAATTGTGTATTCTGCTCACAGGCGGGCAAACACAGGCACGCGCAAGTCCATTGTGGTCCAAGTGGGTGTTAGTGAAAACAACGCATTAACGGGGATGAATAAAAAAAAAAAAAAGAACGAGAGGAAAAAGACACAGGAAGAGAATAATGAGGACATGGAAGGAGTGGAGCCGACAGAACGACTGAGGGAAGAAATCGAATGAGGCCTGGAAAGAATAAAGAGCAGGGGAGGTGAGGAGAGGAAAGGAAAATAGAATAGAAGTGCGGGTGGGGATACTGTTGGGGAAGGGAACACAAATGAGGATGGAATGAGAGAGAAGAAAACGGATGGACAGATCCAGATCTCAGGACTGTGAGCGGAAACAAAAGAGAGCTGGTTCTTCGTGATTCAAATTGGAAAAAAGATCCGAAAGAAGGCAACAGAGGCACAGACATGTGTAAAGTTACACAGAAACTAGATGTCTGTTATACGAACCAAATGACCAAAATCATGATACAAAACGCTGAGGGAAGACACAAAAGTGCGTTTTCTTATTTCATTTGTAGAAATGTAATATATATATATATATACGTTTGAGGAAGGGTGGGAGCAGGGAAAATGAAAGTAATGGGTGGAATCGCAATAAGAATTATTTTAAAAAAAAACAAGCAGCGAAATACAACGAAGTCGCAACTTCGTCCCCAGAAAATTTCGTTAAATCTGTTGTTTGCTTTGTAATTATTATTTATTAAACCTCCCCGGAATCTAGGCTAAAATCGGGATAATCATTTCCAGGAGGTTGAAAAGCTTACAAAGAATGTAACGAAAAAGGTAGAATTGACATGTAATTCCACACTTTAATTTGCTTTAATTTTCCAGTGCCTGTGGACCTCTGTGCCTTGTTCCCTGATATCTGTGCAAATAACGAGCAGATGGAAGGCAGGCATGATTGTTGATTGTCATAGCTCTCATGCCGTCTCTCGCCAGAGCTCAGCGCCATCAGCAAGCCCAATGTTGCCAAAGCCCAGGCCTTCAATACTCTCCAAGGCCCTTCTGACGCCGGCCCAATGAGACACAACAATGTTTCCCCAACACTTCAGCGCAGGGAGCCAGAACATCAGCGCTGCTGTCTTCATGTTTCCAACGAACGTGTTTTCGAGCTGGAGGATGAGTGAGTCAGATACTAGCGAGAGGGTGAGTCGAAAAGTTCATTGAACTACTAGCCAGACGCTCTGCGATCTGGTTCATCAAGAGCCGTACTATTTTACTGTGGAAGTTCAGGAATACTCTCAGTTTAACACACAAACAGATGCTATGACACAGACGCATGTAAACACACAGGGTGACAAACAAAAACAGAGGAAGGGAGAGAGACAAACAGACAGACGGACAGAACAAACAGCCAGACACAGATAGACAGACTACACGTATGGACAAATAGTTTGACAGAGAGAAAGAGACGAGACAGACAGACAGACAAAAGATACTAAATAGACGTACAGGCAGACACAGTTTGACAGATAGAGAGGGACAGATAATCAGACAGACAGACAGACAGGACAGGACAGTAGAGGATTAGTCAATGGAGGAAAGAAAGGAGGAATGTATGAAAAAAAGTGATAACTTCATTTGATCAAACAATCATCACAAATTACTGGACACTTCACCCACAATCGTCCTTAGTAAATATATGATTAGAATCGTGAGTAGTAAAAGAATTCTACTCATTTCCTTAAGGATTTCCAGTATTTCATCTTCTCGGTGTCGTGGTTATTGGGAATCTATCTCTGAAACTGGCGCTGTCGAATTACCTTCAAATTAATCTGAATTCAGACTCAGATTAGCTCAGATGAAAGCCAGCTCGTCTACCAATTGTTAGTAACCATAGGTACGTTCCGTCATCGTTTTTATCCAGCCGAAAAAAGATAAGTTTATTATGAAATTGGTGGTTCAAAAAGATACACAGAAAAAAAAGAAAATTGCCAGTATTTTAACACTGGAAGACTCATCTGCTCAAAGACTCAACGCTCCAATTTGCATTTGAATAATTTTCCACATAATTAACAGATTAAAAAAAACAACAAAGTGCTCGGCTTATAAGAAAAAATATGATAGATAAAATAAGATGAAATAAAATAAAATAAAATAAACTTTTTTGTCCTCAAGAGGAAATTCCATTCACGGTTGACAAGACACACGTAACATGTGACTTACATTCAAACTCATATGTCACAAAAAGCATCTGAGCCAGGTCAAGCTCTAGAAACATTGGCTCAACTTGATAAGCTGATGGCAGAAATGGAATTTCGTAACGCTCTCATATATTGTCACTAAGTCCTAAACTACCATTTACTAAGCATCAGTAAAGATCGTTATGGAAATAATGAAATTTCGGCTATTTCATTAAAAATGTTTAGGGTTAAGAAATCTGATCAAAGAATAATACTTATGCTTGTATATGTTTCTGCTTCATCATAATTGATGGCAGACACTGTTACAGCTTATTGAAAGAATTGAAATGCAGTTCTAACAAACATTATGTCCTCAGTTAAATGAGGTCTGCCTGTCGAAAAACATTCAATTATAATAGATTTATGATCTATTTAGAAGATGTAGCCAGAAAAAAAGAAAGAAAAACAGCAAGCGAAAAGGATTCATTTTATTATTTTTCAGCTGAAAAGTGCTGGCACGTTTGCGCATGACTGAGGATATAGCATGGCGGGATTTTATTTCTGCTGGCCAAGTGCAGTGTGGGTACAAATTCCGCCAAACTTGACGGGCAAAATGAGGCCATAAATTTCGGCCTTTTGTCAATTCATATTTGCCATGGCTGCTAATGTTGAGACAGTCGTCGAGTCCATCAATTTTTCCCTGAGTCATCTTTCAAGTCGGCGGCTTCTGTTCAGAATGAATTCCATGCACTCGATGGCGTGATCAGTTTGCGGTCTAATATGGTGCCCATTAATCATCGTTCTCCCTCTCTTCCCGCCCCCCCCCCCCTTTCCCTCCCCCTCCATCTCTTTCCCTATGGATCACGTGAACGGTATGTCGATCGGGGAATAGTCACAAAGATGTCAGATAGTTAGATGTGTGGTTCGATGGGCTGGCCGGCAGGATTGATTAGAGCGTGGCTAACGACTACCCGGGGTGGTCACTGCTACTGAGTGAGTCCCACAGTGACGGTCAAAAGTGTTACTCGCGCTTGCACGTACGATGTTTGAGTCAAAAAGAAACATATTACCATCAGTAAACATGAACAGAGCTCTAAATCTAACCAGGAGAGACGTCATCACAGACACTGTCAATAGACGAAGAGTGCGGTCAGTATCAGTTCTGCATCACAAGGGCAAGCCAAAAGTCGGATGGTCTGGACACATTTGACCAAGATGAAGACACGGCCTACAATATGAGGCAGTCCCGTTTTAAGGGAAGGGGAAAAACCCAGATAGCACTCTGAGAACAGGGCAGGAGGGTGAATAAAAAAGGGAAGATGCAAACATGAGTAACATTTTTAAGCAAGTAGAAACAAAAAAACAAACTTTACCCTTTAAAAGCATGGTGCTCTTAATAGGATAGGTTTATGGTCCATCATTAAGCTTCAATTATTATGCGCTGACTATAATGGTGTGACAAAAAATGAAACAAAACAAAAAATGCCATGGAAAGAGGCAGTCAGTATATTCTCAGTAGGATTTCATTGCGTTCAAATGGACTCTTTTCAAAGATAAAGAGTCAGAAGAAGCAAAGATGGGGAAGAGGAGATGTGGGCGAGATTCTTGTGGCTAAGATGAGAGAATCAGATAGTATTCCTGAAAGTTCTGTGAATGCTGAGTAGTCAGTGTCCTATTTTCTTTTTCATATTTTCCCATTGGTGACTTTTCATGAAAAGATACCTGATATTATTAAAAGCATCTCTGTTATCGATTTTTCTCCGGCAAAACCGCCCACTGTGTTGGAATTTTTTGTTTATTGTTTAAGGCTGATCTTTTCTCTAGCATGTGTCCTGCGGCTGCCGGCCAACTCCATTTTCCATGTCACAGTGTGAGGATCTGGGCAGCAATCTCCCATTCGTCCTTGCTTTTCCTGAGCCTCGCTCTTTCCTCTTCCTTCCTTCATTCTTTCCTTCCTTATATTCATCTTTCATGCCATATGTCCTGCCTTCCGACATGCTCAGTCCTGTGGTCCAAATCTATGATAATTGCGAGCCCTATCCAGGAAGATTGGCAGGCTTTAAGGGTCTTAACCCACTAATTATCATGTGGTAACAGCAATCGGGCTATTACCCCAGATAGTCACCAGTTACATGGACCGAACGTGAAGATGCTCTGCCCTGCCCTGCACTGGTAATCAAGACCAGTGGATGTCTGTATCTGTATCAACAGCTGGCGACTGCTCGATAATTTGCATGGGACAATGTAGCCCCAAGCCGGTGGAAAGGAGAACGGACTGAAGAGTACTGGAAGTGAGCTATGAAGAAAAAATACACATGAGTAAAACAATGAGTTTAAATGTACCAGTCCAACAATGAGATAAAGTACATCATCTTGCCATCCGGATCTAGGCAGGCCAACTAAAGCCTCAATAACCAGACAGGAATCGGAGTGGACGAAAGGACGGACGGACGGACCGAACTTGAGACTATAGCTCAAATTCCAGTCCATTATGTTTTCTTTACTAAATGCAATGCCAGCCCAGAGTCCTCTGCTATCATGTCTTATTTCAAATATTAACTTTATACCTGCATCATTAAACAATATAATTCTATTTTACACTCTGACGATTCACAGTAAAGTTACTGCTCAGATCTGGCTAATGTCTCTTGATCATAGATTTTTGCGTAAAGAAATTGCCCTTTCTCCTGCCATTAAAATTGCTACATGCATGATTACTACCCACTTTCAAGGCATCAACATCAATGCATCTACTTGTGATTATGCAATGGTATGCACGGTAGTATAATATCTATGTGTTAAAGAACTTCGAGTCATTTAATCATTTTTCGTTATCCCCAGCTTGGAGAAATATGATTTTCCGACACTGACGGCTGCAATACGTAAAATAGCTGACCTCTTTATAATTAATTCCTTCCTTACCCAGTGTAGAATCTGAGTATTTACGGCCTCTTTTCTTTCATTGGCTTTTCCAGGAAAGAGTTCATGATATCAGCGTGTAGCTCATTGTTATGTCTGTGGTTTAACATGGCAGTTATGAGAGTTTTGACATCATGGGCTTCTTCCAAACTCAAGCAAAGTTAGTCTAAAGGGCAGCAAACACGAAAAGGCACTTGTCGTCATCCCGTGCACACTGGTTTTTCCAGAGAAGAAATGGCTCCCTGACGGACAATTAGCACGGTAATACTCGCCATCGGCCGACAGGAGGCGGACAGACTGGGCACGCTCTATGGCAGGCAATAGCCAGAAGTGAATGGTTATAATGGTGCAAAGAATGGCGGGGCTTGGCCTGGGAAAATTGTGGTTATTTTTGTTGGAGAGGCAAGGATCAGAGTATGGACGTTATTATGTCTAAGTTAAACACACTATATATATTTTTTTATTTCGATTTAAGGGGGGGGGGGGGGGGGGCGCCCCCTGA
>JBCEWB010061798.1:0-13649 GCA_039654565.1 Peronia peronii
CCCCAAAAAAAAAAAAGAGAGAGAGAGAGAGAAATCGTCACCTCCTGCTTTGAAGAAATTTAATACACATGCATTCACTGAAACAAACACTGAAACACAGTGTTAACTGCAGGAACTAGAAGGATGCACTCATGCCGGCAACAAAAAAAATTTTTTTTTTCGTAAAAATGTTCATATAAATTGTCATATGACAGCTTAAAGTTTTCTCTCACTGATTAATTTGCTGAAAAAAAAAAGAAAAAGAAAAAGGAAGTTTGCAGTGAGATCACGTATCGAAGACGGAGTTCGTGAACGGGATAGGAATTTTTTTTTTTCTTGGTTGAAATCCATTCAAATTAAATCGACGGTTCAGAAAACAAAATTTTCACGGCCCATGTAATAAAGCAAGTGACCCATAGCAACTTCCTCGTCGGCTGGCAGAGCAGAGTTATGGGTCACGGCGTCTTTGGTTACAATAGAAACCTTTTCTCAGAGGTTCCCATCTTCCTAAGTCTAAACTATCCCTGAGAACAAAATAAGTTTTTTGGCTAAGATTTGTTCACAGATTTCAATTCAATCTTCTACTATAATAAAGAAAGGAAACATTAAAGTCTTCTCCCCTGGAGAACGTCATGGTGTGAAGGGCAGATAACAGCAACAGCGATCACGGCCTGTCATCCTTCCCAGGGAATAGAACACACAATAAAACAACAACAACAATAAAATCTCCACTCAAGCCAACTATGAGACAATGAGCCATTTTTTTCAGCCAGCTAATTGACTTCTCTTTGCCAAATACAAGAGGCATAAGACAAGCATTGTAAACTTCACTTTCACTTCTATTATTTGAGATATGCGAGCCAACAACAACAACAACAACAACAACAACAACAAAAATATCATGAAAAATGGTCATGACGTAGGGACAAGACAAGCATTTTCATTTTTCATGCTGAGTTTTTTTGTTTTTTTTTAAAGATCAGCTTTTTGATACCCTAGAATTAGAGATTACTAACCGCACGATTAGTCTCAACATTGGTTTTAACTCTTTAAAATCTGGAATTAGAGAATGAGTTTTCCTGTATTACAAACTGTACCTGGTGCACCGAGAAAGCCATAGTGCAGGCTGGGAAAAACACACCTTTATGAGGACGAGAGAATATATACAGCTGGTTTTAGTTGGACCGTTTCTTAGCCCAGCAATTGTATTTTACATTCTGGGTACTGTTAGCTTTTGGTTAGAATTTCAACAACTAAGTCACAGTGACTCTTGTCTGAGAATTACAGCTCAGCTAGAATAACCCTTACTGAAAGCTTATCTTGCTTACAGCTTTTCACCTGTCGATAGCTAAGCTAGCGATCTAATTCTAAGTGTTATTTTTTCGTTCAAATGCTTTGTGACTACAATTATGAAGCCTCTCAGTACTTACCAAATTGTTCGTAACTCAATCTATTCAGTTTGTATTTTCGATCGCTAAATACTAATAGACTAGTTAGCTTAACTAAAGTCGTTTTGATTTTAATAAGAGTTGGTAGCTTGGATAACCTTAATGTTATCGGGAAGTTTTTGTTGATCTGAACTTCCTGATTTTAAACTGCACAGACTTTTCTCAAACGACAAGTTAGTGAGGTAGAAAAGCAGCTTATTTTAATGAAATAATTTATTTTCAGTTCTGTCATTCTTGACCTTCATGTTGATGAGCGTGGTGACGGCCAAGATAGTGGTATAAAGCAATGAAAACGGGTGTACAAAAAAAAAAAAAAAAAATTCCACAGGTATGAAATATTGAAAACATAATTTTCCATTTCAATTTCACGATTTTCAGCTGCTGTTGTTAACAAACGGTGGAAATCAAGAAAGCCATAGATATGCATTTACGTCCTGTTAACTCTGCGTGATACAGCTTTGAAAGCCTTTTCGTTCAAAGAGTTTCTGTGACGTGTTCATGTTTGAAGAGCGGCATTCACTGCCTCACAGATATTTTGAAAGAAATCTGCTTAACGTTATTTCTTTGGACAGCTTTTTTTTTATGACTTTGACAGAGGTGAGGTTGCGCTGCCTGGAGAGAGGGAAGGCCGTTCTCGATTTATTATTCAAGGTCATCAAAAGCGACATTTATGCTATCCCATAATGAATAACGTCATGATTCTTGACGTGCTTCAGGTAATGACGTCGTAACGTCCTTTTCCCAACTCTTGTCTTTGTAGCAACCTAGTAACATCTCTTTCTGATTGACGTCATCCAGTTGAGGAGTCCGTACTGCCAGTTTGATTTTGATACTAGATTCACGCCGAGATGTCAAGGCCAATATCGACGAACTCGGCACTAGAATAATAAAGTTTATTCTGTTTTAATAAAGTTATTTGTGCTATCAGAAGTTATGTCTACGTTTCTAAATAAGTCTCTAAGCCTTCCTCTGTGAACTGACTAAATAAATAAATAAATAAATAAATAACCAAACAAACAAACGAAAGATGTGACTCTTATCAATCGGATCTAAACGGAGGATATGTCCACCGAATGCTATAGTATAGCCGGATGAAAAAATGCTGCTGAATATGTTTTGAATGGCAATTGAAAAGGTTATATATAATACTTGTTTACAGTTACATTCTTGAGAATAATAAAGGGCATTTATGTAGCCCCCATCTTCCTAGGGGCCCGAAGTGCTTTACAGAACCAAAGTGCGTTACTGCCATACACAAAAGAAATGTGTCAAACAGGAGTACAGGCATATACGCACAACCATAATACGACGTATAAACCTGATCATGGATATTATGCCTTTGTACATAATAATCTAACATAATTCATACACGTCACTGGGCTTTAGTCAGGACGGGCAGCCTTGACTGATATGAACTTCGGACCAAAGCTTGAGTTGTTACAGAGCATGGCATATATGCAGCCATTTTGCTTGCACCATGTTCCTTTATAAAAATACGTTACCATGCTATAAACATGATTGTTTGTTTGTTTATTTGTTTGCTTGTTTGTGTTGGGATTTAACGGCACATCAGCACGATCATGGCTATATAATTAGTGCCAAACACGGTAAATATGTTTACACCTCAAGAAGAAGAGAGGAAAGAGAGCGGGACAGAAGACTGGAGCAAGAAGAGAGAGAAGAGATGTCACCACTGGAACGTCGAGGATGGCATTCCATGGGAGACATCTCACCGATGGTGGGCTTTCAGCGCCTGCAAGTGGGAGCAAAGAACCTACTTATATACCCCGAGGGGGGGGGGTATAAACATGGGGCAAAACAACAACAACAACAACAACAATAACAACACTATAATGTGAGGAGGTGTAACAGACTCCTGACTCTCTCCATCAGCCCGCCGTGTTTCAACTTGTGCAACTTAATATGGCTGATCTTCCTAAATCGCTGGAATTCTAAGGCCTAGAAGCACCCCAAGGTCAACAGGAAGAAAAGAAGAGGAAAACGACAGAAGATTAAGAAACTGGTTGACAAAATCAGAGTGTGGGCGGGAACCCAGACACAGGTAAAAGACAGAGCTGGACGGAGATATGGCCTCAGTGGTGTCTCTAGGACTGCCGGATTAACGGACCTGTTAGCTAAAATGTTGAATTGTTAGACTATAGGGACGCCTTAAGGTCATAACTAGCAAAAATGCGAATAACAAGTTGCTTCTAGAAACTTCCTGGATCAGAGACTCATGAACTTTTTGCTTTATTACTGTATGGGGGAAAAATAGGCTGAATAACAGGAGAAAAAACTTCCGTCCTTGGTGCAAATCTTTGAACAGCACATTTCTTTGCGCCTTTTGTTGGGAATATTTCAAGTACAACTGGGTCGAAAGAGACCCATGCCGGGACTCTGGGGTTACAGGACATGACAGACAACTGGCAGATATTTTAAGACCAGGAAGCAATGAAAGCTTCTAGAGGGGAGACAACTTTGGGAGTGCATTCAGTCTGCAGAGAGCGAGCTAGCTGACGAGAAGTAGGTTCTGGATACACATTTACAGTAAAGATGACTCAGAGAAGACAAAAAAATAGCTTTGACAGAATAGATATGGAGCAAATGATACAGGGATAGACCAAGAATAACTGTCATCGTAAGCAATGATCATATCTGTATAGTCAATAACACTGTTCAAAAGAACATCAGCACAAATAGGAGAACAGAGGGACATGGTCGCAGATATCTGTCACCTCACAGGCTTGGCATTTGAAGAGTTTCATGTTAGCACTGAATTTAACTGCTCTATAAACTTCCATTTTTATTTATTATACTTATCATTTGTAATGTATCTTTCTTTCAGCCGGAGAGCTTGGTTCTGCTAATGATATGGCGCGGACGTGGGTTCAGAAAGAGAGAGGACTTCTCCTTTTTTTGTTCATGCTATTTCATGTTCCAGATGACTGTACACCAGCAGGTAGGCATTACTTAACCATCACATTATCCTACCTTTGCCTCATGTTAACCAGGCAGTTTTACATGAGAAATGAAAGATCAACTACAATTCTGTCACATATTGATGCACATTTTTTTCTAATCTCCGAATAGCATTAATATCGTGTTTGGCACAATGTAGAAGCAATCTTGGTGAAGAGCGATTAGATACAGACCCAGTATACAGTCCTACCAGATATACTGCGACGTGATATGACTGATTTTACCACATCTCTAAAATGTCTCCTCAATACAAGTAAAGGAAAATGTCACACTTTACACAGTTGGTGGCTTATACAATTTCCAGTTGGCAGATATTTTAGAAAGAGTTCAACAGACCTGTTTTCACTTTCTTGTCAGAGAAACCACAGGTTATAAAATGTGAAATGACGGAAATTTTAGAACATTGACAGTAGTGACAAGGTTGGCATTGGCGCACGCATTAACAAAAGCAGTCAATTTTTCCGTTCAACTCACATTTGCTAAGCGGAGAGAATAGCTTAATCAGTTCTAGTTACGGCACTGTTAGGCGTGATCCAGGCAATGGTCTATTCTTATACTGTAAATATAATAATCAATTCACTCTCTATTATTTCATGTAAGGACAGGTCTATACTATACTCAGAAAATTTTAACTTAACTCCGACTCCCTGACTACCCGGTCCCTTGATCGCCCTCCCCTCCCTCCTCCGCCCCCGCCTAATGGATCGCCATAAAACCATCATTACCACCTCCAAAGTCGCTTAGGCTATATAAGACATAAATAAATTTCTGCATTATTATTATTAGGGGAGCGCAGTGGCTCTGTGGTTCGGCATCTGCTCACGGAGAAAACAGGCCAGGATCGACTCGCGGGTCCTGCATCGGGGGATGGAAGGATATGAAAATCGAAAACCAGCATTTTTCATTGACTCAACGATCTCCTGGCTTCTTGTTGGTAGGGAAGCCCGACGTCTAGCCTTCTCGGATAAGGGCGAATATATTTCGGAGGTCCCGTGTTTACGTTACGCACGTTAAAGAATCCTTAGCAGTTCAAAATCGATGAAAGAGTAGGCTGCGTGCCGCTGTCCGGGCAAAATTTCCAAATTCCATTTTCTACCCACAAAAATTCTCAGCAAAAACAGGAAACCTCTTAAAAGCCGAGATAATTCTACTTTGTTAGGATTGAAAGGCTTAATAAAACAACTAACTGCGTTATGATAATTATGGTCTTCTTCATCTTGCAGATGGCCTGACACCTGTGCTAAAATCCAACTGCTTCTTCCTCAACGCGCGCGCCGTGGGCTGGTGTACCTGTGAGGTTCCAAGCCCTGCCACTGTGGTGTGGTTTGACTCCCTCGGCCAGCCTGTGGATCCATCAATGACGTCGGGAAAGGAAGACGTGACGCTGCACGTTCTTTACAGCCCGCACGGTTAGTCTCAACTTTGGCTTTAACTCTTTAAAATTTGGAGCAGTTTTTAGGACGGTTAATAGTATAACACTCATGATTTTTAAATCTTTTCTTTTTCTGGTTCCTTCTTGAACCCATTTTCTTCTTAATCCTTTAATTCTCAGAGCTTCTGCACCCTCTTTCTGCTTCTTCTTTTCTTTCAAAATTCGAGAGCTTTGTTGGCTGATGGAAATTCTCATTTATAATGTTTCTGACACGTTATATCTGGTTGCACAAATATTGCAGGAATCAGGTCCCAGAGACTGAAAAGGCCTCTCAAAATTCGAAGGATTACACTCTCAGCAGGTTTAGGTTTAATTCTTTGATGTTACTGGTATACGCAGGATCTAATTTTTCATTTCAGGTCGCTCTTTTTATGACACATAGATATGTGCATAGTCCAAGTTCAGATGGTTAAATGTCCCTTAATAGTTTCGTCTTGTTGTGATGGTGGTCTGTGTAAGGTCCAAATTTCATGAAATAGCCGATCATGACCCGATTATGAGTCATAATATGACATGAGTCCTTCTCAAACGGTGGATTGCAAAATGGGACAATGGACCTCAATTTTATTTAATCATAATGTTCGTGCTGTTACCACTTCTGAAACTCAACATGGGTGTTTTTTTTTTTTTTCTTTTTGCCTCAAATATCTTGGAAAATAAGCACTTTTCACGAAAAATGTATTGTTACGACCTGACAAAGTCTAGATCTATGCTCTCGATTTTCAAAATGCTCTCTGTCTGCATAGATTTGAATTGAATTTATTAGTATGCCACTGTTGTACGTCATTTGATCATTTGAATGTTGGATCATTTTTTAAAATTCATTTTCCTTAAACTATGGCATTTTTCTGATGTCTAAAGTAACGTAAAGTTTTGACAAAGTGTGCAACGATCGATCACAGCTTTCATTTCACTCAAATTTAGCTCCGTAGCTTCAAAATTATCAATATTTCCCTTAAATAACGAAGATGTCGATTGAAAAAGGCTTGTAGAAAAAAAAACCTTCAGCCATGCGTTATTTTGATCTCTGTCCGTCTTCCTATAGATTCCCTTGAAATGCCCCATTTTGTTCACAGGAAAACATACACCTCCGGAGAGTTTTTTAACATAAAGATCGATTAAACATACATGGGTCGTGATTTTGTTTTATGTAAATTTTCAACAACTTTGGAGCACATTCAGTGACATAACAAACACTATTTACATAAAAAGAACAGGATGAAGGCCATTCTATTGAGACACAGTTGCAAGAAACCACCTTTTGAGACAGTGGCCACGTTTGTCTTCTAAAACAAAAATAACGCCTGCCTTTCATTGCCTATATACCGGCAAAGGGGAATTTAACTTCATATAATTATGCTGAATGAAATACGCGGCAGGACGTAAAGCCGACTGGAAAATTATGATGCCCTCATATCCGGTCATAATCCAAAATATACAATTATCACAACCGCATTATCATCATCGATTATGCACAACTCTACATGTAGATAATCATTATTGAAAAACTCTTAGTCGTATTTGTACTTTATACTCGTAATCATGGTCTATTTGGTGGAGTTGTTTCTTTCTTTCTTCTTTTTCGAGCCTAGTTCAAGTCAACCCCTCGGGACCAACAAAAACTGTTGACTTCATACATTTGTCATTAAACAATACAGAGCTACAACAAAAACACATATCAGGACTACCCTGAGGGGCTGACTTCTAGCAAGAGTTTACTTAAAGCGAGTTGACTTCAAATGGACCTCACGGTTTTTATTTACTGGATATGATACTTGTGCTACACCCTCGCGTAAAGGCTCGAATACCGTGATCACAACTTGGAGAACAAAATGTATAATAACTTGAATACCCAGACTTAAAAAAAAAAAAAAAAGGTTTCAAAAGTGATTTTCTCTGCAAAACCGTTGAGAGCAGCCTTAGGTCAAAGATGCATCCATGTCATGTTATACACACCTGTTGGTTGTATTGCAGGATAAAGTTAACAACGTTGCTTTATTGTAAAGTTGTTTGTACCGCGACATCACACTTTTTGTTTCTTGCATTCTATTTGCTTTTTTACTCTTATATGTCGGCAGTTTCATCACAGACATACGAGTGCAGGTCCTACGCAGCCAACGGAGACGCAGGCCAAGTCGTGCTATACAAGCCCGTATTTCAATGTATGTTCATGTAGTTCTGCTCCAGGCAGGATATCATCGTTATCACAACATGAAGTGCCGAAATATCTTCCCTTTATACTTTGTACAATTTGAATTAATAGAGCCGCACACACACACAATAGTGCGGATCATGTTACTGGCACATAGAACAATGATGAGAATAACTGTTGTGTCCTCATATGATGTGAATCATCGAGCATTCACCAATCATAGAGTGATCACACACAAAACTCATACCGCACCAGTTAACTCGATTTATTGCAGTAAAAGGCGAAAGATTTATGCGTTGCGAAGAGAAACCAGGGTGATTTATTGTACTGAAACAATTCGGATATTATGATACAGACTACTTAATTATGGGCGAACAATTATAGAACAACAAACATCATCATATTAAATACTGAACATCAATATTACATCATTTCAGGACATGGACATAGACATGGACATGACATGTGATAACTCATTATCTTTGACAGAACCTACGTTGATGATTAACATAAATAATCACAATAATCATAAAATGGACATCTTGTCTAAGGGAAGCAACTCTTGGCTCACAAGGGAAACAACTCTTGGCCAAGGGAAATAAGTAGATCCCATAATAATAATGATAAAACGATAATAGTAAAAATAAATAGTAATAATAATAAAGTGAAAATAAAATATAATAAATCTAAAACCTATCTCGAATAGAAGGTATAGAAAAGTTTGATTTCTTTTTCATCTCGTCTTAATCGCGAATTTGATTTCAGGCAAATAAGTTTGTGTTTACTTAAAACCTTTTAAAAGGGCTTGAAATAACGCTAAAGTTGCGATGATATAGACTTTGCAAAAAGGAAACATAACACCATTTTCTCAATCTTGTTTCGGAGGCCATTTTTCTTTTCCCACCAAGATCTTTTTTTTTTTTGCGGTTCTTAAAAACTGTCAAGATGAGGAGGATAAAATGTTATTTGTGCAATTTTACGGTAGAAAAAAAAAAAGAAGAAGGGTTTAATAATCGCATGGTTAATGTTAAAATCCTTTGATTTGCTAAGTCGTCAGTAATTCTAACCATAACATATTCCGTTAGAAGTATTAGGTGATAATAAAATAATCAGACAATAAATTTAAGATATACATGTAGATGATAATATTATATCATCAGTTTGATGGCCAGTGTTAAAAAATAATTTGTTGTATTATAAGATGAATTTTATTTGCTCGCAAAGGGAAATAATCTTTTCAGAGTTGGTAAGATAAAATGTAGCTGGTACGATATATTCACGTTCTTTAGCGAGAGCAGACAGGATCAAAAGGTAGATTTGATTAGCTGTCTGTCAACAAATAACAAATGAAGGAAAATATTATTAATATTGACCTTAAGTTACCACTAGAAACTACCGTTGACATAACAGAGTGTCTAAAATGATATTTATTCATGCTCTAAAAATGACAGTTTAGATCTAACGACAGAATAAATGTTTTAATGTTTGTGGGTATCCTAACGCAAAAGCTCTGAAGAATAAAATTTGCAATAAGTTGAAAAATCACTTTATGAGAAAAAAGGTTTCGTATTTTTCTGTTCTCATGAAATTTGTCTTAGTTTACTTCTACAATACTCTGTAATATTCCTGTTATAATAAATCTTACATGTGAAGAGTTCAAAGGTCAAGTACTATGATTGGGTCTTTGACCAACTGGGGCCCTTGCCGCAGCTGGGATTAACATAGAGAAGAAGAAATAGTGAACATTTACAGACGTTGATACTGAAGAGCTGTCACATTCAAAGAGAACTCTCTAATTCACCTGAAACAATCCCTTCTTTCATCCTAGAGACTTGGGATAGTTTCCTACCAGACATCAAATGCAAATACTCCGTCATTCACTGCAGAAACTGCCAAATGACACTTTATTAATACAGAATTTCAAACTACAAAAGTAAACAATCTTAGGCAGAAATAAATATTCTATATCATTGTTATTCAAACTGCCATTATTATAAATGACTATCATTAATCCCTTCCCTCCCCTCAAATTGTTTCCTTAAACAGTCGATAACTACCCCAACATGGATTTCGGTAGTGATGAGGCGTACATTTGCGCCCGTACTGGTGACGTCGTAGTTCGATGTCAGGTGACGCCAGAGCAGGTCAGTTTTGCAGAGCTGATACTTTACGTTGACCGACTGGACAAGCCCAGTGTGCCCACCCACTCCTGGAGAGGCTACTACCTTGATTACCCTTTGAGCCGTGTCGCTGGGACGCACAGATTGGTGTGTCGGGCTGAGAATGCGAACAGCCGATATGTCTACCGAGAAATGGAGTACATCTTGCACGTGAAAGGTCAGTCGAGTGGTTGGCAATCTGAATTCTCTGTCACTAGAACATTCATATATATATAGTGTACGTGTGTATGTGTGTGCGTGTGCATGTTGAAACAGATCTAAATATATCTTTCTGTAGCAAATTTTAATAAAGAGTTTGGACCAATGTTATTGAAGAATTATTTCAAATGTAAAAGTTAAAAACAAACAGGTTGATCAATAACACACTGAGAATTATTATGTTTCTGATTTTTAAGACACGGTTTAAATATTTTACAAATATTGAATCAACGCCATTGCTGCGTCCAGCTCAGAGGTATACCAAGCGATGGATTACCAGCGAAATATATAGCACCGTATTACTTCAGAGTTTCCAAAGTCTATTTCAGACTTTAATGTTTTTCTTTCAGAGCCTCTAAAATGATTTTCAGACTTGACTGTTTATCCAGACTTCCCAATTTACCATCAAAGATTACTTCAAAGGCCCCCCAAATCGTTTTTCATACTTGAGTATTCTGTATTTTGGAGCTCCTGAAATCATTTTCAGATTTAACATTTACTTTGGAAACTCCCAAATTAGCACTAAATTGACTTCGGAATATTCAAAACACCTTCACTTTCAGGTCAAACTTTTTTTTTTTCATTATCCTATTGACAATATCAAGCTTGACCATTCTTTATTTCAGAAGCTTCGTACTCATGACCAAACTTAACTCATTCTCTGTCTGTTTCAGAGCCCGCAAGATCAGCACCAAAGCTGACTGTTAATGGAGTCACATATACTGGCCTGGGACACCAGATCGTCGTCAGCCATAGTGAATTTCTGAACATAACCTGTAGCGTTGAAGATGGCGAACCGCTCATCACCTCCTGGTCTTGTGGCGGGCTGTCCGCTACGTCTGCTGGCACCCAGACTCTGACTCTCCCCATCCTGTTCAAGAACGTTCAACCCGTCAATTGTTCCTGCAAGACCGGGCGTGGTGAGGAATGCCAGAATGACCGTACAGAGGTTTTAATTAGATCTAGTCCTGACGAAGGTGAGAGAAGATGAGATATGATGTTGTATGATAGATAAGGTAAGGTAGGCTGAGATAAAATAAAATCAGGTAAGATAGGATAGCACAATAATAACATGAAATTAAATAGATGAGACAGCATAAGCTAAAGCTAAAGGTTCCGGCAATGCATCATATGAATGCTACAATTCACTCCCAAAGGCATCGATCGTATTTTTTTTAGCAAAGGAAAGAGAAAATGATATGTTATGCGATATGATCGGCCAAGATGGCACAAGATAATGAGATGTGTGATTTATATAAGATAAGATAAGCTGAAATAAATAAGGCAATATTGAATAACTAACATAACAAACTATGTGACAAGAGCAACTAGGTAAGATGAGATAGGCTACAATGGGATAAGGTAAGATAAGCTAACTGGGCGACACAGATAAGATAGGATAAATAAAATAAGATAATTAAAGTACGATGAAACTAAGAAGATTATAAACAAGGCAGATAAGATAAGATAAGGTGTCTGAGATAGACCATCTGTGGGAAATAAGTTGACCTTCATAATCAGCCAGGATGTACTGTAAGGTAGGACAATTTTGAACCATTGATTCTTTTCATACGTAGTTGATAAATTGGTATCAGGTGGTTGATAAGTATTTGAGCTCTACTTTTACATTTATTCTTTGGAATAAGTGATTCTTTCATACTTTACAATTACAATTAATATTCTGAGGTAAGACGTCTACACAATCGAGCTTTTCTGTGCATCCTTTCTTTGGAACAAATGAAAAGTTCAGAGAGAAAAAAAATGGCCTCAAGATCACTTTATCATGATGTATCGCAGAAAAAAAAAAGAGATCTACATATAAAATCACACTGATCTTTAAATGTACATGTTTATTTCTGTTTCTCTTGCTATATTTCACACTTGCATAGTAGATTCTCAATTTAAATCTCTCTCTGATTTTTAATACCAGCTTTCCTGATCATATCTAAAAAATGTGGAAATTTTTACCTGAGTAGAATTCGTTCTCGGACAAAATAGGATAGGATTAGATAAGATAAGACAAGATAAAATTAATTTGTCTTCAAAATGAAATTCGATTCACAAGTGGTAAGACACTGTATATAATCATGCAAGATATATTCACATTTATATGCATATAAACAAAAATGTCACCTATAGCATCAAACTGATGATCGGTCTGGTCATTCAGAGTTAAAGAAAATATTCTCAGCTTGATGAGTGTGCAGTTGATGGCAAAAATGAGTTTATGTAACACTCTTGATTAGTTGCCACATGCAATAAATGCTCATTTCTTTCGGAATATATTAATTTACAATAAAATGTGTGTATGAAATGCTACCGAATTATATTAAGCTTTGTTACACGTCTCCTGGTTTAGGGCGTCAATGTCTCTCGAATTTTCTTCAGCAATTTTGCTCAATTTCTTGATACATGTCTTAATTCTCCATTATATATAAGCACATAAGAACAACGACCAAAGTTGATTCACTTTTTTTTTTCACAAAAATAGAGTTCCGCATTGCAACAGATGCAAAAAGGCCATCTTTTAATAGCACTGACGAACAGCTAGGTCCCTTCACGGCTGAAAAATTCGTGGTCGAATGGGGCGTGTCCAAATCAGGTCCAAATACAACAATATGATAGATCCATAAGTTTTTGCCCATTTTCTCAAAATCACTTCAATGTAATTTAATCTTGGTGTTGTTCTCAGATCCTCAGATATCCCGTCCTTGCTGTAATACAAAAAGCTATAACACTCTGCTGGGTGATTCTGTAACATTGATGAAAGTGCTGCCTTTATCAAATCATAATAGTGGAAAACCCATGGCCTTCGTGGGAGATTTTATTAACACTAGAAGAGAGCCCATGGTCTTCCTGGGAGATTTTTTAAAAATACAGGACAACCCAACGCTGCCCTGCATGCGCATCTCAATTTTGGTATTTTGGATGATTAAACTGAACGTTACTCAAAGAAAATGTCTTTTGATGTTTTGAATGCGTCATACATAACATGTCCTTTTCAGATTTATTTAAATGAAAACGCAGATCTTCATGCAATAATTTTGTATGCCAAATTTCAAGTGAATACATTTAGCAGTTTTCGAGTCCATAAGTCTTTTATGGGTTTTGTTGTAGATTTATAGTATAGATAGGGAAGTGGACAAAAGCATCTTGATTTTGGTGATTTTGGTTAATATTTGACAGATGGTATGTTGGGGGGCAGATCAATGCCTCAGACCTCTGTCGTCAAGCCTGGTAATGAGATACACATCAGCTGTGATCTCCCTGGCAACATCTCC